>JAQIWP010000257.1:0-30958 GCA_034695525.1 Euzetes globulus
CTTACAATGCTTCCAAGAACTCTCAAGCGATCGATTGTGGGCATGTGCTCGGGAGTGCCCACATTTTCTGACCGAACGGAACCGTTCTTTGAAATAATTGAATGAAATAAATTTTATATTTGATATTAAAAATGATTTGTACGAACCGTATATTCAGTTGTAATTGAGTTGACCTGAAATGCTTGTCCGCCAACACAATAGAGCAATGGGTCAGAAAGGTCGGTGTGATGGCTGAAAAAGCAGAGGTCAAGCGGTTCAATGACTCTATTGAGTGCTAAACTCAGACTTTCTGGTGTTTTCGAATACTCATAGTTCTGATCGCAAGACTTCTGAGCGTCGATCAAATAGTAGCGAAGGGCTGAACTTTTGATTGGTTCCGTGGAATACCGTTGGAAAGGTTTGGTTACCACGAAATGGGTCTGAGTTTGTTCCCAATAGAATAGGATGTGAACGAAGTTCTCGATTTCAAGGTTCGGATCGAATTGTTTGAACAATTGAATGTACGGGTCATTCGCAAAGAGTGGATGTGTTGAAAGAGGTTTCGGTTCCGACCATTTGGTCGTCGGCTCCCAATTTTTCAGATCTAAAGTCGAATACATGCTCTGAACGCTATCGACAGTCCAACGAAAAGACTACAAAAAATAGTCTCAAAAAACATGAGAAACGATTCAAAGAATACCTTAATGGCAATCAAATAGTATTGGGAATCATTGCAATCGGATCTGTCGATGACTGTAATGAGTCGACTCTCCTCAAATCCTTCCGGCATAACTCCGATCGGTTCTAAATGTTTGCTTTTCTGATCATGGAATCCAACAAAATAATACTTCCCGTCGGCAACCATTGCATAACTTAAGTTTAGAGCTGTGGCCGACGGTCTCAAAGGGATGACTGCTTGAAATGTCGGACATTTTTGATTCCAAACCAAAACTGGAAACAGAATAAGAAATGAATACAAAAATGGTCTCATTTTGAACTTCTTTAAGATTGCGAAGAATTGATCGTAGATTTGAAGAAAAGAAAGGAATAGAACTTGAATTCTAAATAATTTGCTTTAGATTTGAATTGAATTTAATTGTTATGTTAGCCTGACTCGGCAGAATATTTGAATATACTTGAATATATTGTGCTCGCGCAAAATTAAGATTCTTCTATAAATTATACTCTTATTTGATATTATACTGAATTCTTGTATTTGATTGTCTTTTGTGGACATTTTTCAAAATACCATTAAATATTTATTCAATATTTTCGCACAAAAGTGAAAACTAACCTCGAGTGAACTAAGTTTGAAAATATCCTAGACTTCTATTTTAGACTTTTATTTTATTGCACCCAATTCATTTATCAAAGCGGTCATCATTCAAAACAACAAATGTTTTTAAAATAAAATCCAAAAATGTTTTCGAAAATTTGATAATCATTTTTTTACTCGAAGTAAATCTTGAATGATTTAACTGAAATTCATAGAATTTAACTATTTTTATCATCAAATCATTTAAAGTCTATTTAATGTAATACTCTATTGTTCTTAAGAGATGCTGACATTACAATCAGATTTCATTTTCATGACATTATAATCTTTATTCCATTCTATATATAAATTTAATCTTCAATTGAATACAAAACTAATCAAAATTCGATGAAATCAAAGATTATTGAATCAAATTTGAAAAATCGAAGAAAGAAATACCAAATTTCAATTGTATTTGGAAATTGATGTCAAAAAATTATAAATTTCATAATAGAGATTACATGAGTCGAAGCGGTCGAACCACTATTATATCGATCAATAATTTGCTTGAATAAGAAAACCTTAAATTTTATTGAACTTCAAATTCATTCAATTTTAGATTATTTCGTATTAAACCCGTATTTTATTCTCTTTTTTGATTAAATCTGATTACATTCACATATCAATAGCATAGGAATATATTCGGAAATATAAAATCAATGATAAATTAAAAGTTTAAGTAAAAATTTCCAGAAACCTAATTCATAGATCACTTTTTTCATGGCCTTAAACTCTTTTACTTCAACCTTTTTATTGATACTATTGATCCACAAACAACTCAGATAACAATATTGTGTTAAGTTTTATCGAAATATGATTCTAAATAATGAAATATGTATTCAATTTGTGATCGACTATCAGATACTAAAACTGGAAGTAATGGAGTATTTGTTCAATAAAGCAAAACATCTCCACTTTGATAGAAGTCAAAAACAAAAACTAAAATCAGGGTATTTCTCGAAGAAATAGCTGTGATTTATTTAAAAGTTCAGATCTAAAACACAAAACATTAAAACTTCGCTTCACTTACTAGACATAAGGCTATAGTTCACTGACTTTCATACCCCAAGCGTTTACTTCATATTTTTAATGAGCTTTTTATTTAACTTCTGAATTAAGAATTGCCAACAAAACTGATTTGTGAAGAGACTGAAATCAAGTTGTCATCTATTAGTCACTTAACTCGATTATAAAAACCAAGGGGTCACCAAGGTATGGGGTGTGCAAAATGGTGAACAAACTAGACTATAACCTTATGGAGTATACGGAGGGAGTAAGATAGATATCCGTTAATTATAGACTGTGCTCAGTGCTGCAAGAAGTGCTAATTCTTACTTAAATCCTTGTTATTTTTTATTTAATTATCGAACAAATATAGTGAGCGAAACATGAACCCAAAATTAGGGGCCCTTTCTAGGAGGGGGTTTCAAACCTCATCCAAGTACTATATTGCAAAAATCTCGACAACAGGTTGGAATAGGTGGTTAGAATCCACTTATGGCGATCCCTGTAAAAACAAACAATTATTCCATATCTGTTGTATTACTCAATTTCGATAGTTATCTGTTTTGTTCTGTTTTCGTATTTCTAGTGATTTCTTTCTCTTCAAGTGATTTTATCGATAAAAGATTTATAGCACTTTAGACTTTAAAAGAGACTAAAACACAAATTAGATGCCAACGAACGCCTATTAAAAATTAGAGCCTAAAGACAATTCAAATATGAGCGCAACCTCTAAGGTTTAGTACTCGAACTGTAAGTGATGTACTATTTGCCAGCCTTTTTATAGTAGTCTTGGCCATTCTAATAGATTTAATAAGTATCTAAGACAATTGAAGCTTTCAATCATTTGATTAAATTTCTTCCTATTGTATAAAAAAATAGTTATTTTAAGAAAACATTTGATTCTCTCATTTTATGTGTCAATACTTTAATTAAAGTTAAATTAAATTTTAAGATAATTGAAAAGTTATTCGAATTGCAATTAATTTTGAGAATAAGTGATAAATGTTTTGTCTTTAAAATTATAGACTTTAATACATTAAAGAATCCTTCGATAAAATTATCGTTTGATTGCAAACATTTTTCTATTAATTGGTATTTTGGAGATATTTTCCTTGACTTTGAGGCACGAACTGTGAAGAAGTCAATGGCAAACATTCAATACACGAAAACATGTATTGAATGAAAAATAATAAAAATTGTTTAAAAGAAGACAATTATTGAGAATTTCTTATTTTCTGTTATTCAGATGAAACGATGAATATTTTCGTTATATTAATACATATTTTGTTGCTTTTCATTGTGAAAAACAGGAGATACTCTTCTATTTAATAAGATTTGGTTGTCTTTAACTTGTATTTATTTGATCCCGATCATTCATAAGTTAGCATAAGAATAGTTGATTCCTTAAACAAGACTAAATCGAAGCTTGAATTCAATTATTAAAAAAAATTCAAATTTCATTCCATTTTCCGACTGAGTAATAATTTTTTTTAAATAAATTGAATTTGATTTCTATTATTAGGATATTTATTAAGAATTGATGGTTTCTTTATTTAAATGTTAGTAAACTCAGTAGAAATTGAAGGTTTCGTATTGTGAATAGCAATTCAATCAAATCTTTATTCTTGAAAATCGCATAAATTATGTTGAATTTTATTTTATTTGAATTTTAATTATTGCTTTTTTTAAGCAAAACTATTTTTAATTTGAGATTATTTCCTCACATCTAACTCTAATGTATTCACAAATCATAAAAGATTTCTTACTTTTTAATAATTTGAGAAAAACTATATAAATATTAGATTTTTTCCATGAATATTAAGATTTATTGTTCTCCAATAACTACAACTAAAACAGAGTAATTGACATCAAATTGAGTGCAATAATGATCTGAAGTTTGCGTGTTTTGACAATTACTTTATTGTATACCAGAAAAGAGTACAAAGAATACAAATAATGAAAACCAATAATTTGTTTGAATAAAAAGTTTGAAAATATTTTCGCAAATAAATCGATTGTTTTTAAAACACTTCAAAGTTGTTTACAACTGAAGTCTTTATTTTGACATTTAAGAAGACTTGGGCTGTCCTTCATTTCATTTGAAGAAAAACTAATATATATTCAGCTTAAGAATCATTAGAATAAATAGAATGTGTTATCGAAAAAAATCAAAATATTTGAAAATCGCCCTCAGGTTTGGTTTTTATTCAATTTCGGTGATAAATCATAATTTGCTAAATAAATAATTGCAAGTTCCAATAAATTTGATGCTAAATAACGAGAATGGAATGGAATGAATGAATAAAATAAAATAAATGCTATAATAATTTGTTGGTTACTTATCTTAAAGCTTTTCAATGTATTATTTAAAGCATTGCTATTGTCTTTGAATGCATTGAATGCCACTCTTTTCTCATTAAGTGATGAATTGATTGGTTAGAGTATTGTTTTTTTAGAAGCTATTCGTTTCATTGGTGACCCATTTTTGATAATAATCGTGCTCCAATATAATGTATTGATATCGCACTGTTGTGTCTGATTTTGGCTTATTTTACTCGGATTATTGTCGATTTCGTGCTGAATCTGATTTGAATAATTTATCTCTCGCTTAGTATTACTTTATTATTATTATCGTTGACTTCTATTCTAACTGTTGGCTCACATAATGCATTAGATTGGAGTTGGTTTGCCTCACGTCTAACCCCAAAAAATAGTGTTACACTCTTTGATTATATTATTTGATAACTCAGTTTTCTGCTCATTCTATTGAAAATATTTTTAAATAAGGCTTTGAAACAATCTTTCACTCGTTCTTTACTATCACTAAAAAGTATATTTAAATTATAAACACATCTGATCTTAAATTTTGAGAAATTTATTATTTTTAGACTATTTTATAAAGTTTTGGTTTTTGTCTGAAATTCTCAATTATTGTTCGCATAAAAAGGCAGAGCTTCTCACGTTTTGAACAGAAGCGAAATTTTCGGCTTTTTTCTCGAAACTTATGAAATAATGGAATACTTCCTCAAAAGCTAAGGATTACTCTGTATTTCATTGTTTGTTTCAATGTTATATAAAAAGCATTGGTTCGCATGTGGAGCACCAGCCCAACGCTCCATCACAGAGCACTCGATTCCTCATCTCAATGAATGGATGAGCGAACAAATTAAAGAATTGCATAAATGGGCGAACGACACAAAATAAAGACTGTTTCGTATGACAGGCAAACGCAGGTCAACCACAGACACAACTTTTTTCCTTCAATTTCCTGAAAAAGTCAACTAATTTACTCATAACTCATAACTTCTTATTAATTTAAATTACAATTTTCTCAAATGAGAGAAACTTTTGACGAAAAGGAAAGAAAAAATAAATTCATAAACAGATCGCGGAAGAGATTATTGTCTACTCTATGGAAACATTTTATTTTCGAATACAAAAACATTTCGCGACTCATATTGTTTTCAATACAAAAAATATATATAATTTTATTTTTGATACAAAAAAAATCAAAATTAAATTATGATCAAAAGATGGGAACATTTTTCATTATCATTATTCTATACAATGTTGATATGAATTATAGAAAAATTTAAGATATTTTTCTATATTTTGGCGATAATATTATCTGAGAAAATATTCTAAATTTATTTCTATACAATAATAATATAATAGAAAATTTGTAAAACTCGTGAATGACTAGGGTGATTTCTGTAGATTTGGTGTCAGCCTTACATTTAATATATAATTGATTTATGTTCGAAAACAGTTCTTATAAAAGAGTACATAAAAAATAAATATAATAATGATATCAAAAGAATATGAGTTGGAAATAAAATTTGTTTTTCAGTCATTGAAATATTTGGTGAAATTTCAGTTCTGTTACAACAGTTAGTAATTTGCATATTATTTGAGCCAAACTATTGATGAGGCGATAAAAGGATTACCCAACTCGTGAAGCAATTGTTGAGTTCTAACCACTTGGAAATTGTCTTCATTATTACTATTATTTGTGTCATTTTTCTTATAATAGTCTAAATGCGGTCTCCGTAACAAATCCTAACTCATTATCCGTTTATAATTCTTTGTATTCGACTAAATGAGCATAATTTCGGAAGTTTTTTGAGGGTCATTCCCTAATTCCATAATAGCTCGGCTGTAAAACTCAAGTAATAAATGCTTTTCAATTACATACTCCTAGAATTAAAATCTTCTTTTAGGAAAACCTTCTTCTAAATCAGTTTGTTTAAAGCTGTGCCGTAATTTAACGATCATTTCTTTAATTCAATACTTTCTGGAAAAGTAATAAATCCTTAATCTAATGAATAATTGAATAAAAAGTTTTGGAAAATTGTTTGACTGATAATAATTAGTTTGCATTCTTTCAGCTATTCTTTAGAAAAGTTTTGAAGGCCTTAAGTAATAAAATTTGATGAAAACAATATTGTTATTTGTAAAGTATATAATCGTATATAAGTATAAATATCACATTCGGTTTAGAAATAAACTGTCAAATCAGGCAAACCAGAGGCAGAGCTGTGCAATGTTCGCCTCAGTGGAATCACACTGACGTCGGGATCTAGTTCTGTTTGTCGCTGCACTCCATTGTCATTATGAACACTATTGTTATTATTGGACGAACAATCAGATCTGATGGCAATGGAGGACGAATAGTGGTGGTCGTAGCCGTGCCGGCGCTCGTCTTCCCAGGTTAACTTTTTCACTCTCCTGGGTATTGAGCCCTGAGGCCATTTGATGACACTTATTCTGGAAGCTGTTCCTGTTATGTTAGGCGGCGGAGGCGGACTGTTCGAGCCCAGAGAACTGGGGATATTCCTTATCAGATCAGTCCTTTCATTTGAAGATATGACAGTTTCATTAGAAGAGGCGTCGCTGACGACCGCTGAGTCCGGATCTATTCGAGTGATTGAAGTTCTATTCACAGGCATATTAAAAATGGGATTTTCCACACCTCTTGTGCTCAAAGAGGCAACACTTGTATTAATTACAGTTTCAGGCATTGCACTGATTTTGTTGTTCTTTAATGATGTCAACGAAGATATATTGCGTCGAGAATTAGAACTCTGAAGAGAACCGATATTATGATTGACTGAAGAATTGTATGAAGAATGAGATGAAGGGTTTGATGAAACATATTTGCGGTGTTTAAGCACATGTAATGTCAGAGCAATTATTATTATGAATAATGTGCCTAAAAGGACCCCCAAAACTATCACAAGAATAATGGCAGAAGAGCTGGAAGGGTTGAAGAAACCGGACTGACTCAACATATTGACGTCGACTGCCGGCAGATTTGTCTGATCGAAGTCTATATTTCGACCGAAATTCTTGAGAATTTGTGGCGAAAAATGAACTAAAACAGAAGCACTGGCACTACGGGGTGGAGAACCACTATCTGTGGCCACAACTATCAAATGACATTCAGTTGTGTTGAGGGTCTTGAGATTTCTGACTCTGAGACGTCCCTCATTGGAAATTGAGAACATTCCTGCGTGCGGACCCTTCAGCGACAAGTGAACCACATCTCCGTCGTCGGTATCCGAGGCGTGAATTTCTCCTATTATTGAATTATTCCTTAGTCTCGACTCCGAGACGTGAAATACATAATTGTTTTGCGTAAGAGTTGGGTCGTGTTCATTGACATTGAGGACAGTGACTGTGATTCTGGTCACATCACTCTGATGGCCGTCCGAAACCATTACTCTGAATGTATAGGTTTTGTGTTTCTCATAGTCCAATGATTTGATTAAAATGATTTCTCCGGTATTTCTCACTCCAAAGTGCTGTTCGTCGTCGTCCAGAATTTGGAACTCAATTCCAATCATAGATATCTTATCGCCATTCAGTTGTAGTGATCGGGAGGTATGTACTGTAAGCACTACTTGTCCGGGAGGTGTGCTTTCTAATAGAGAGGTGCTGTAGTTTGACTGAACAAATCGTATGTCAGGCAATACAAGTGCGCGTCTGTTAAGAATGGTTAGAGTGGTCAGGGCATACCTGTCCCGATTATCAACTTGTGTCGCTCTAACCACTAATGTCAAGGGAAGTGTCATTGAAGGGCTTAAAGGCTTTTTGAGAGTCACGTCTCCAAACTTAGAATCGATAATAAAAAATGAATTTTCTTTTGATTCTGAATTGAAAGAGTATATGATTGGGGACCGAATCCCTTTGTCCGGGTCTTCGGCTTTGATAGGACGGGGAGATATAACCAGTTGTTCTCCGGCCCGCTGATGGTCGGGTAGAGTAGCCGTATATTTGTCGTCAACGAAGCGTGGATTTTGATCGTCTGAGTCGAGGATATTGACGGTTACAATAGCAGTGGCACTCATTGGAGGATTTCCTCTGTCCTGAGCCCTTACAGTAACCCAAAATTTAGGCAAAGTCTCATAATCTACAGGTGCGCTCAATATTAGGGTTCCCTCGAGTTGACTGGAAAAGCGCAACAAATGAGAGAAGGGGCCCGACTCTACGTAGTACTCGACTGTGGAGAACGGCCCCAATTGGTCGGCGTCGACGGCTCTAATGTTTTGCATGACTACACTTCCGACTAAAGTCACTTCACTAATGTTTACAACATATGGCAAACCTATCCATTCGGGTCTATTGTCGTTCGCGTCAGTAATTAGAATACGAATCGGAATAATAATCGACTGATCTTTTGAATGTCTTTTCTTGCACTTCACCCCAATAATGACACTCTGCTCCCCTTCCACACCCTCTTTGTCTAACTTCTTAATTAAAATCAAGTCTTTAGTGCCGTCTAAAATCTTAATAGGAATGTCCGAACTGGTAGGCCATCGACTGGAAGACTGATCCGAAGCCAGTGATAATTCAATGTCTCCATCAAGCGATGCATTACCGATAACCTGACAACAAGTTTTACATTAATTTTAGGCTCTATTTGGAAATGAATTTTTAATTACTGTAATAAATACTAAATAATAATCATTTAAATAATATTAATAATTCATAAATAACTGGTTTCCTATCGATTCAGAAACTGATCTGTCATTTGAGAGTTTATGTGTTATTAGGACTGCTTTGAGAAAAAACTTTAAATAAATTTGTCAACAAAACAAGTTAGGCGTGAATTCTAAGTGATTTGAATCTGATTTGAATGTCAGGTTCGCAGCCAACATGTAATCGACACGACTGTCAATCAATTGGAAAGCAAGTCAAACATGAGATTATCGACAATTTGGCTCTAATTCAATTGAAATTCTGCATAAATTATGACAACTCTATTCATTCTTATTTATATTCATTTGTTAAATGGTTTGCTGAAAATTTTATAAAAATAGTCGTTAATATTGAAACCGATTTTCTTCTATATTTAACTACATTTGATTATATCAAAAGTAGTGATGAGATATGAAACGCTTCCAAAGACTTTAGAAAAAAGTTTATCTAGAATCAATTCAATGTAACGAATTCGTGACTTTAAAGTACTTTGTATTGAGAATATCAGGTAAATGATGAGATTTTCTTCTTCTGACCAATAATAAGGGCAACAATTTTTATATTACATTTGGAGCTACAGATAACAAACAACATTAGAGGCTCTAAACTATATAATTGAACCCAAATTTGAGATTCTGTGCGATAACCACTTATCGAGCCTTTTATTTATTGCCTTCACATATGAAAAGCTACTGAATTTGTGGCTTTAGTATCAATGTAAACCTTTTTACACTCCTTCCAAAACAATTAAAATCATTAATTTCTTCCTAAAATTTGGAAAGTATATGGAAAATAAGGTGAAATTCATTAAAATGTTTTTAATTTAAATTATTTTAACACTATTTTACGTTAAACTAAAGGCATATAATTTAATGAAAATTGTATTCTCATTTCGAGTCGAGCACATTTTGTTGTCTTACGAAATGAGTGGTGAACTCAGCATATAATGGGTAAAATCGGCGTTCCTTTAAGGAAAATGTTCTTTAAAGTCAGACACTGTAAACACTGGAAATAGTAATTAAAACACATCATTAGGACCTGATTTCACTAAACAATAGCTAACAACAGAATAGTTGAACTCAATTTCTCGATCGTTCAAACAATCAATCGATTGATTTGTTATATCTATTAAACCATTTTTCAAAAGCAAATTAAAATTTGTTGAGCGCTTCGGCTTCTATACAATACTGGACTTACTTTTATGCTTCCGATTACACTATTGACGGGTAAGCCTTCATTAACTGTGAATGTCTCGGATGATCCTCCATGTGATAGAAAGCACAGGTTGTCTTGATTTGAACTAAAAACTGATATTATTTGCACAGAAAATATCAAATAAATGAATTTGGATTTTGTTGAACACATTTCTTCTGATTTAATAAATTATTTAATGAATGAGAAAAACATTTTTATCGCATTAGAAAGCGATTTGATTCCCAGGAGTCGGTTGTGTTGGTTCTGTGCCTTCAATGCATTGCTTTTTGTGAGAACTTTACGAATGGCATAAATGTTTGGATGCTTTTGAGTTCACTGTTCACTGTATACTGAGGGGAATACCAATTTATGCCTCTATTCAGGCATCCGCTCAGGTATGGAGCAGAGGCCGAGCCTACAGCTTGTGTTGAGTTGTTCTGCTAGGATACCAGTTTCAATACAATCCCAGGTATACGGCATACTGAATATGTTACAACACTAACAACAGTCCATTATTTTGGAACCGCCCGTCAGTCACGACTCTGTGCAAAGTGAAAACAAAGGACGTCCCTAAGTGTCCAACAAATCGAATATCCGATGGAATCCCTGGGAATAGAATCCATTAGATATATAAATATAAGAGAATATATGAGACAATCAGTTCATCTGATTTTAAAAATGAAATGGTTATACCCTTTCTTGAATGACACCACAATTGCTAGAAGTCTACACATTTTTCACTCATTTGATTGATTTAATATTCTATGCGTTGTCTGTAGAAAACGAAAATACAAACAAAAAGTTGCTTTTGTGGTAGTATTTTGAATTCTGGTCATTCAGTTAATTGCAACCTGCAATTTGTGTCAAATAATTTGCGAGTTCATAGGGCGGACAGAGGGCGGAAACACTTGGTTTTCTTGAACAAAACACTAAAATTTGCTAAAAAATTTTCGAATTCAATTTCATTTGTATTTATTTGAGGAAAAATTGGTTCAAAATAAAACTGAATTACTCTATCATTTTGAAGACAATGCATATATTGTGATAAAAGTTTGTTTCATCAGATAAGATGACCTAATCTCAAAAATTCACCGAAGAGAAATTATTTGAATATTTAATACTTGAGTAGAGAATAATTTTGCCAAAATAAATAAAACACTTTTTATATCATTTATATATCAGTCAAAGAATATGATTAGTCTTAATCTTTTGTTTACGGTTGTGCTACCAGTGCTCTCCACCCACATATTATACTCTGTGAAGATATATCGCTTCCGAGTTTCAGTTAGTGGACAGAATTGCAAGGATTGGCCATCAGTTTTAATTAATGGTCACTGACTTGCGTTAGCACTGTTTGTTTTCCTGTACTCTACTGTTCAGTCAAGTACTCAAAAGTCTACCACTCATTGTCTTCACTTATTTATATTCTTTCAACATATAAGCACTTCCTAACCAACCGAACCACTAAACAGATAAGAGAACTGAAGAGCAAATGCATAAAGTTTTATAACTATTTAAATATTTATATGTATTATATTCTGTGTGGCTCCGGGCGCTTATATTTAATTTTCGATAAGCAGTTTTGCGTTATTTATGCCTTTCATTCAAACTTCTATTTATCTGCAGTTTCAGACAGTATTCTTAAAATTTTAGAGCATAAGAGAGAGGACAGGTATTGGTATTATGTTTTATATTGTATAATAGCATGTATGGGAAAGCTATGGTGGGGTTCCGCATCAAAGACTCTATTCTGTGGCTCCTCTACTGCTTAATACCTAATGTAGTCCTCTTTGCCCATTTCTTAGACTAACTCAAGATTTCTCACACTATTAGTTCATAACAAAGTTTGAGCCGAACTGAACCCAACAGATGCCTAAACAGATGTTCACTTTACTCGAAAAATATGAGTTACAAAAATAAAACTTTAATTTCATAATAAAGTGAAACGAAAGCATAAATGTGAGAAAACTGTATTTTTATGCCTCCAAACATGACTTTTGTTTTTGATTTCATTCAGTAATTATTATAATTACATAACAGATATGTCTTTACTTTCTTCTTAAGAGGACAGATCAAACGAAATTGTCTTCAGATATTTAATAAGTCTACTCAAAAGTGGTTCCAAATAGAGAGTTCATTTTGAAAAAGACAAGTCAGGATAGCTTTGTTTCGCCGTCTGATTTCCATCACAATTGTGTCTCTAATACTATGAATACCTGTGAATACAATTCTGTCATTTCCTGTAAATAAAAGCAAAACTATCATATATTGCAGGAATTGTCGCCCTATTGTTGTTCAGACACCAGTCTATTCAAAACAGATTCAAAATATTTCGCTTCACTTATGACAGCCTTTGACCATATCTTAGAGAATATTCATTCATTTGATTTTCATTTGTCAATTGAAAGAATTTTTCATTCTTTTCAATTAATGAAAATCTATTCTATCAAATAAATTCAATGTTATAAAATACAATTAAATTGGATTAATCTATTGTGCTTGCATATTGAAATTCTCAACAAATGATGGAATAGGAAAAGAATATTAATAAATAAACGTAAAATCTGCTAAACCTGTTCCTCGGTATTAATTAACATAAAATAAAGATATATTTTTTTGAATGAAGAAAGAATTTTATGAAAATTATTAAATCATTTTAATGACTTATTTATTATTATTTTGCTATTATTTTTTGGGATTTAATTTTCTTAAACTCAAGACTTGATTCAAATATTGCTAATATATGGGAAGCCACTATCGACACACTGTTAGATAACAGTTATTTAAAGCTAATCCAATAGAAGAGCTACTGGCAGGCGGTGCACTTGACCTCACCTAATTATATTTAACGAAAATCCGAATATTGTAAACACACTTTTAAGATAATATCTTCTCATGACTTCAACTTTACTTTAATTATTCAAATTCTAACAGACATTGAAATTATTTTAAATGATGGGGAAAACTGCAAAATATTTTACAAATTTATTTATCATTCGAATCATTGGTTCATTTTTGTTGCTAAAAATATTACTCATAAAAATTTTTGAATTTTTCAAACTAATAGACAGAACCAGTGGAACATTGGCTGAGAAATATGTCAACAGATATATGACCGCAAAAACTGAGGACGAAATTAAAGTCTTAAATGTGAGAATCGATTTCAAATTCAACGCTTAAAAATTTTTATTTTTTTTCGGAACATTTTATTTTATACCAAAATTGATTGGTTTTGTGTCGAAATTTATTTATTCTTATAAATTTAGACAAAAGAGGATTATTTTCATTATTTTTGCGATTCATTTAAACGATAATTTGAAGAAATTTAGATAAAAAAGAATTCTAACATTTTTTCCCTAACGAATAGATTTTTTAAGTTAGAAATAAAAAATAATATTATATTTAGCCGTTGAACTGAAACTATTGAATTGAACAATAAATAATGAATTGTATGCCTTTTGTTGGTCTCGTTTCTACTTATTTAATCATTTTTTCAGTTTCTTCGTCAACACAATAGAGAGGCTTTACATCAAAGCTATTCTACTGTTGTCAGTGAATGGAATTATGCAACGAATATAACACAACAGAATAGACTAAAACTCGTAAGACTTTAATTCATTCAGTCTTTCAATATTTATCAAAACCTCTTTGCTTTTTAATTATTTAAATAAATTTTGGACTTTTCACACGACTTCTGTTGCTAAAATTTTATTCTTGCTCGTTTCATTTAATCAGGGGTGTGCAAGGTCCTTGACCCTAGGGAGGGGAAATAGAGGGGGATAATGACTCATTTTATTACAAAAATCTAGGGAGGGGATATAGGGGTATATTTTAAAATGGGGGCCGAAAAGCTGTCATTTTGTTCTTAAATACGCTCATTTCCGGTAATTTAAAGCGTTAATTAGCTTAATTAAACTACAATTAAGCTATTATTCAAGTTACTATGCTATATTTCTTAAATTAAGGGCAAAATGGCAATTTTTGAAGGGAATCAGTTTTTTACGTTTTTTCCAACCTAGGGGATAAATCAACAAATCTCGGACCTAGGGGGACATTTCAAAAAAATTCCCTCTCCTTGCACATCCCCGGATTTAATCGTTATCATAAAAGTAATTTTAACAATAAAAATAGGAAAATATATTGCCTTCCAGGATTATCCATAGGGGGTATAAATCGATTAATTTAAATGAAAACCTAAATTATATAACTATCGAATCAAAACTAAAAATAAATAATTCTAATTAATTAATTTTGAACTGACATTGATTCTTCCTATGAGATTTCATTATATATAGCTGTTCATAATGATTGAGCATGGCCACCACAAGTTCAATTAGAGTGCGAAACTCAATGAGTTTAATTTATCACCTCATTTAATTAATTTTCATATTTAACCAAATGAAGAATAAATTACAATTTTTTTAAATTCCACTCAATCAATATGTATATCATAATTATGCCAGGGCAATTAGGAAATAGCTATTATATAAATATATGAAACTACTTGATTAAAAGTCAAAATTATTCCCATTATAGAAAATCAATATTTCATAAATTATTTTCAGCTGAAAAAAACGCAAAAATTCAATAAATTTCAAAGAACTGAATCTTTTGAGGCTAAGAAATTCAACTGGACACAATTTGATAACTATACTCAAAGACAGTTGAGAAAAATCGCATTTGTCGGTACTGCAGCTCTGGAAGGCGGAGACGGACTTATGGTATTTACGATTATAGAATAATTAGTGTTTATTAAAGTAATTCACTAATTATTATCATTCAGTTCACTAAAGTTCTGAATGAGATGCAAACGATTTTTAGCACAGCTCAGGTATGCATCGCAAGCAAATGCTTTTTACAACTAGACCCTGGTATGAATAACCGATGCCTGCCTCTTTAATTTGTCACATTATATTTAAATTGAAATTAACTAGATTTGTCTGAAATAATGGCCACTTCTAATAATTACACTCAACTGCTAGAAGTATGGGTCAAATGGAGAGACGCTTCTGGTAAACAAATAAGGGACAGATTTATTACATATTATACTCTTGGCAATAAAGCAGCACAGCTTATTAATTTGCCCGATCAAAGTATATTTCAAATAAATTAGTTTTTGTCAAATGTTTTGATTTGAATGAAAATATTTGTCAAAAGAGTTCGAAACACTTTTAGATTTATGGCTCTTTCAATGGGAAACGCCTGACATTAGACAACAAATGGAAAATTTATTGAAACAATTGATGCCATTCTATCAGAAACTTCACGCATACGTTAGAATCAGACTAAACGATACATTGCCAGGAAAAATGCCAGAAGACAGGACTATTCCCGCACATCTGTTGGGCAATATGTGGGCTCAACAATGGACTCATGTTATGAAATCGGTAAAAGGCGTCGATCCTTATCCTCAAATGCAAACAATTGATGTGACACAAGCTCTCAAAGACAGGGTAAAGCAAATCAGTTATGCTTTCAATTTCCAACATTTTTTTCAAACTATCCATTGAACAGAAGTATACCCCGAGAAAAATGTTCGAATCGGCTGAAAAATTCTTAACAGACTTGGGTTTGGACCGAATGACTGATAAGTTTTGGCAGAACTCTATCTTTGAAAAGCCTGAAGACGGCAGAGATATTGTCTGGTAATTAATTTTATTTACATTACAAACAATTATTATATACAAAAATTGTTTAACCAGTCGTTCAACTGAGCGTTCAATTGTTTTTAATTGAAAATTTTAACCGTTTTGAGGCGTTTACAAACTTAAAATCAATCTGGCTTGTATTATTTTAGCTTGATTAATTAGAACCTGTTAGTTAAATAATTAAACAAGTTTTGAATGCACCCTAAAAGCAGTCATTTATTTACTAATAAGAATTTATGATAATAAGGATAATAAGAATTAAGGAATTTAGGCGACAATTACTTTCTTTAAAAAGCGAAAACAATATCTATTTACATATTTTTAGCAAAACTACAATTAAATATTTTCTATTATACATAAAGTAAAATTGTAGCAAAAGAACAAGAAAGGGTATTATAACAAGTTTGGAAAGTTCAAGCATCTAGATCGGTCAATTAACCACCATTCTTATCATTAATTAACAACAAAAAAACCATCTGGGTAACATTTTTTTTGGCAAATTTAGATACTTGAACTTTCCAAACTTTCCCATTTAGTATAATTTTGATATATATGGGGATGAAATAAGTGAACACTCAATAGAAGAAATATTCTTTTTAAACCTACAAATAAAGACACCTCCAAATTCCTATATGTATATGCTTTTTTTTATCGTGCACAAACAAATTCAGCGTGTGTGAATTAATCAGAGTCAATGCCTTATGTCTTTATTGACCCTGCTTTAACATTAATTAATAATTATCATTGATTTCTTGGAAAGTGGTTTAGAGGGTTTGCCAGAAAGAAGTTGAATCTAGTTTAATTAACTCTATTCTTCATCGATTTATGTCAATTAACGAAAATAATTGCGGACATATGACTGCATTTAAGAAAGAAATATTGTTTTTTGTATTATACAATTTTTGTACTCATGCCAAGAGTAGACCCAGGACAAGTTACCTATTAGGGAAAGCAAAAGTTAGAAAAAGTTAATTGAAAAGTTCTCAAGATTTTTGCACAAAGAAGTCGAATGATATAGATTTGGAAATATTTTTTGACCGGAAATGTTTGTTTGTTTTCTCAAACGATAAACAAACAAAAAATGTAAAAAATGTCTTAATTGTGGTAAACTCATGGATCAGTCACGCGTCTGCCTGGGATTTCTTCACTGGAGACGACTTCAGGTCTGCATTCGTTTAAAATTATTGTTTTGATGGCAACCTATTCGTGTCGCACAGAATAAAGCAGTGCACTCAAGCGAATATGGAAAGCTTCATAAAAGCTCACCACGAAATGGGTCACATCCAGTATTACATGCAATACAAGGAGCAACCGATGCCATTTCGCGAAGGCGCTAATCCGGGTCAGTCAGCTGTCGCAACAAAAGGCACTTTCCATAAGACATTCTTTGCATTTTGATTAGGATTTCATGAAGCGATTGGAGATCTCTTAGCACTCTCTGTGTCCACTCCTAAACACCTCAACAAATTAGGACTTTTACAAATCAATGAATCGACTGACATGAATAAAATTAATTTGAAGTCTCAGTTGAGAATGGCGTTGGACAAGGTTGTTCTGTTGCCCTTTGCATATCTTCTAGATAAATGGCGCTCAGATATATTTTCCGGTAAAGTTTCATCAACAGATATGAACCGACACTGGTGGCAACTAAGAGGACAATACCAAGGCATTTCACCACCAGTGAGAAGAAGTGAACAAGATTTTGACCCCGGAGCCAAATATCATGTCGCAAATAGTGTTGAATATATGAGGTATTATTCAACAAACGAATTTCAAAAACTTTTTTTAGTATTTAAAAAGAATTTAAAAGAAAGAGTGGTTCGCAAAAAAATCACACAAAATATACGAAAGCTATTCCAGCTCTTGAAGGAATAAATTTTTCGTTTGACAGGTATTTCGTGTCTCATATTCTTCAGTTTCAATTGTATGAAGCAGTTTGTGGTTTGGGACAAAAAGACGTTCCACTCCATGAGTGCGACATCGATGGCAACAAAAGGGCCGGAAATAAATTGAGGCATAAATGCATTTTCAGACATATTTGGATGTATTACTTATAATTAAGTTTAATATCAGAGAACTTTTAGAGAAAGGCTCTTCAGAAGAATGGCCCAAACTATTGGAACGACTCACTGGCGCTAAACAGATGAGTGTAAAGCCATTACTTGAATATTTCAAACCATTACAAGACTTTTTAGACCAGCAGTTAGAAGGAAAGGAAATCGGTTGGAATTATTCGGGTATTATTCATGAATTAGACTATTAACTTTTTTTTAACAATAACTCAAACATAATAATTATTCATTTTTATTGAATTAATCGATAATTTATGTAAATTGTTTCAGTTGACGATTATTTCGACTCAACCGTAACTTCCAAACTCTGATTCGATTAAATTATTGCAATTATTCTAATAATTTAGTTATTTTGATCTTGCTAAGAAAATTAATGAAAATTATAAAAGTTTTTTAAATATAATACATTAAATGTTTATCTTTTTAGGAATTTAAAAATATGATTGCAAAGAATATATTGTGTTATTTTTTACAAATTTTAGTCTATTGTAGTTGTCTTCGATCATTTAAAATGAGATCAGTTCCTTGTAGACTATGTTTCACTAGAATTAACAGAGAATTTAAAAAAAGAGAATAATAAGAGCGAAAAAATAGGTCAAAACTTATTTTATAACCAATGACTTTATATTCATTTAGTTTTTTCGTTTTACAAATTAATTTGAATAAAATATTTGATGTGAGAGTCAATACTTGAAATAATTTCTGTATTGAATTAATAAATGCAAAGCAAACATTCATCGAATGAAATGTTCACACGATTTGAGTGCCAAACAGTCGCTCATGAATTGGAACAGTATTTTCAGGATCTGTTCTTCGATTCACTAATTCTTAAAAATTTATCTCATGTTTAAAGTTAATGAAGCGCTTAATGTTATTCTGATATAATATGTGTCAGAAGATTATTTAGATTCGGATAATCACACAATTAAGTGAAGGCGCTCTTCAACTCCGCCTTATCTCCCAGAGAATCGCTTCGAGAAAATATTAAGAAATACTTTTAAAAAATAAATTATCAAATATTTACTCTAAATTATAGCTTTGAATCATAAAATCCATTTAAATAAACATTAAAATAGATTTATTGAATTATTCTTTCTAAATTTCATATTCTATTCGTTTTGTTTACAAAATAAAAATTTATTTAATAGAAAACAATTAAAAATATGACATTCAGTATTACATTAAGTTTATTACAACTAATTGTGTTTTATATACTTAACTATAATTATGGCTTTTATTGAATTTCTATTGAAATTTCATCTTTTTGCGTTTAGTTTTTTTATTTTACTATCTCTTGAATACTCAAGTCAAGAATAAAAGCGAGGGTCAATTATATGATTTCGTAATAAATGAGAACTTTAAAAAAATATTCATCGTTTGAACGCAACAATAATTCTTTGAAATTACATACAATTTCATTATCGCTGAACACAAGTGAAAGTCGAGAGATGTTAATATCAAGTCTGAGCCTTAAGTGTGGGAAACATTTAATTTCAAATTTTCCTCAATCTCTGAAACACTTTTATAAAGAGCTAAACTATTTATTGTTGTGAAGAATAAATTATTAATGAGTGAAATGTGTTCCCATTCGTCTGAATATCATGTGGTATAAATAAACTGAAAGGTGTCCCAAATTGTATAATCAATTCATAAAAAAGCTTGTTGCATCTAAATGACAGTACAATCTGATAGTAAGTGAGAGAAAATTTTCAATTAATTTAGCTTGCAACTTTTGTCTTATTAAGCTTTTTCAAATTCTCTGTTCCGTTTTCTGGTCTTTTTATTCAATTCAATTTCAATTCAAAATATAAGACAAAAATCATTTGTCAGTAAAAGTTCTGCTTATTTTCGTGATATGATTGTAAGTAATTCTATTGATTTGTATTTATATCAATCAATCTCGAATTTGATTTAAATAGGTTTAAGAATCTTGATCAATCTTTATTTAAACGTCTTTTTATTTGTATTTAACAAAATATGAAATCAATCTAGGCATTTGAAGATAGGTCACTATTGACGTTCTGGTGCTATGGGTGGGGTAATAATATGTATGAATTTATTGGCATAAGTAGGCAAGATATTATCAAAATACCTCAGATGATTGATAAAAGTGGTGTGATCCAGATTGTTTATGCTCATTATAATACACGTACTTGTCAAAATAAATATATGAAAATTTTATTAACAAATTGAATAAAATATTTTTTGAAGTAAAGTTACTGCAACTCAAACAATAATTCAATTGATTAGTCAGTCGGAAGAGTTCGAAATCAAGTGAATGTCCTTACTACTTTAGTTTTAGCTTTACTACAATAGCTCAAATAAAGGGTATCACAAAGTGATTGCGCGGTGTTTGTGGACATATAAGCCGCGCCATAGAACATTGTTCTTGTCGAATATTGTTCCGAATGATGGTCAATATATCCACATATTTAACAGATCCATACAAATTTTTTGAGTCAATAAAAATCCATGTGACACTTGCAAAATACTTGTTGATAGTACAGTTAAAATTATTTTACATACAACTCAGTAGCTTAGGTGCTGTTCCCCTAAAAGATCAGTTTGTAATTAAACGTTTTCTGACCACAGTTTTGATGATAATTTTGTTGGCCACAGACCTCCTTCTTTTAATGAGATGTTTGAAATTTGCAGTTTCTCTCATATCTCTGGACTATACTAGATAAAATTTTAATCTTATTCTCTCCCCTTTTGATAAAATTTAGAACAGTTTTTGTTTTATCAAAAGTTACCGATTTTAGTTGAAACTGAATACTTTTTTTAAACCACTAAGTCTTGTCTTTCATTGACTCTCATTATCACAAAATAAATCCAAAGAACAAAATTTTCAGATATTTGTGGTCAGTACTAAACATTGAGCAGAAGAAACTCAAATTCGATTTTTATGCCTCAACAATGGATGCCCTCCCAGACCTCCAAAACTTTTGGAAAATTTAAAGTTCAAATTCTATTAGTTATTTCTATATAAATTTCTAAAATTAAGAACAAAATGGCGAATGTTTTTGGCCGCCATTACTAAAAATACCAATTTTTGAGTGAAATCGGTTTCTCTGCTTTTTATGGGAATATATATTCAAACCTAGGTAAATAAATTCTAAATTCCAGGACTTGAAAAACATATTTTTCATTTTGCTTAAAAATCCGATATTTGGTCTTAATTTCTAGAAATTTAACTTTAAAAACATGAATAATAGTTTAATTGTAGCTTGACTAACTCAATTAATGCTTGTTTAATTGCTCAATTATAAATTAAATTGCTACAAATAAGCGTATTCAAGAACAAAATGGCGGAAAACGGGTTAAAAGATTAAAAATATTTGGCAAATTAGTTTGATTCAAAATAAACCTTATAAAAGGAGTTGCACTATAAGTGGACTCATTAGCAATAAAAAATAGTTTGAAGGGACCTAATTGGATGTCGGTACATTTTAATAATTTTTTCTATTCTCAATCCTGAAATTATTTAATTTTTAAAAATATTAATATATATTAATTAATAAACAAATTTTGAATCTGCATTAAATTGTTTAAATTTTTATTCAAGCTTTTAATTTTATTCTGTGTGTTCGTATCACCAAATTTTTTCCATTGTCATCTCCCTGTCTATAACAGTTATTTTTTATTTTGTTTTTTAAACAGAATAATAAGGGCCAGGGTCATAAGTCAACAGATTATAAGCCTAACAACGAACTATTTGCCTTTTCAAAATTTTTAAAAGTTATAAAAAAGTACTTCATTGATTAATTTGAGCCCTAAGGGGTCTCGACAGAGGCCACACCCATTCAGGCCCGCTATAAAAGCGAGCCACAGAACTTTTTCTCTCTCTTTCAAAATTAATTGTGTAAAGACACCAGTCTTTCTGCCTGAACAACCTTTTTTCTACACTTTTGAATAAATTTTATTTTAATTTTGAGTTGAATTCATTTTTAATTGAGATTCCGGATGTCTCAAATTTATAATATTGAATGAGCTAGCGTCATCAAAAATTAAATATTGATTGATTTTTTGCGATAATAGGGGAATTTAATGTTATTTTGGATAAATTTGTTGTCTGTATTTGGAGACTTAAAACCATGTGTATTGTGATCAAAGAATTCTAATAAATAATAATTATAAACTAGCTGATTAAATTGATTAATTGATAACACATTATACAGTAGTCTTGAAAATTGACTTTTAATTGTGGTAGACTTCGGATGTAATTTGTTTCAGCTTGGAATCTTGTTGTTTAAGCCAAAAAAAAACTTTGACCAAAATAGATGTCAAAAAATTAATATATAAAAAGATGAAATTGTGAGAAAATGTTATTTCAAATAATAATAAATTATTTTTGGATTTTCTATATACGAAACTCAACAAAACTGATAAAAATTCTTCAAAAATATATTTCACTTTCTATTAATGAATAGTCATTTGGATTCATTTGAATAAATAGAAGCAATTTTAACTAATTTGAATTTCAAATGACTTTTCATTTGAACACTGGGTGTTAAAAAATAATGTGATTTAAATTTATAAATTCGTAACGAATGAGAGAATAGATAAAAAATATTCATCGTTTGAACGCAACAATAATTCTTTGAAATTACATACAATTTGATTATCGCTAAACATAAGTGAAAGTCAAGAGATTTTTAATTCAAAGTCTGAGCCCTAAGTGTGGGAAACATTTAATTTCAGTTTAAATCATTGACTTTCCTTAGCATTTATTTTATCGATGCAACATTTTTATTATTTTGACTCAAAGGATTAACTAATCTAGTGAAGATAATTTGTTCCTAATAATTTCAGTTCAAAATAAGAGTGCCCCAAATTATTAAATTGGAAAAATTTAGATTTTAATTTTAAAATTAAATAATTCTATTATTTGTTAAAAATGCTATCGTTATTCATATTTTCTTTTTAACTGTAAATGGATTATTATTAAAGTATTTTTTAGCGGATAAACGGTTTTCTGAGTCGGACGCGCAAGGTGTTAATTATTTACATATAATTAAAAATCGATTGTAGTTGAGAGGATTTAAAATTTATTCCAATGTATTATTCATTGAATTCAAAATAATAACCACTTAACTGCATTTTATTTCTGAATTGTTTGATCGGTAACTTAATAATTAACTTCAAGCGCGAGTGTCTCAGAAACCCGTATATCTACTAAAAAAATTCTCTAATTATTATTAAAGTTAAAAAGTTTGATGTTTTCTTAGAAAAATAATTTCAATCGCAATATAACTGAAACAGTTAAAAATGCAACAGAATGTGATTAACTCGATAACTATATCTCAATAATTCAATAACTTTCCATCATTTAGTAAAAACAAATTAAACAAAATGAGCCAAACCTAATCAATTTTCTTCCTTAAAGAATATTTGTTTAAAATATTAATTATTGACTGCTTCTAAATAACCTAGATAAAGAGGTACCGAATAAAATATCAATTAAAGTTAACTTGTATAGTAGTAAAGTGATCTTAAGGGATGGGCAATATTCGAATTCTCATTGATTTTCTCTTAAGATCTGCCCATTAATTATAAAGCCTTTCTACTATTATCATTCAAATTTCTATGCTTAATTATCACTAAATTTGGAACTTTTATAATTATTTTAACTAAGCATTGTCAACTTGGTGGTTTATACTCAAGAGTGGCACTCGTTAGTTTTTCCATGGTCATATATAAATGCCATATAATTAATAAATTATTGCTGAAAACGATTTGCTTGGGTGAGAATCTGACAAAATTTAACCGAAGCGTCATTTGTTTATAAGAAATGTAAATCTATTGAAAATTCTAAAATTAAATTCTGATTTGAAATGCAAACGAAAAATGAATTGTCTTAACAATAGAAGTGCTGAACTCATTCAATGATTTGAATCATTGACTCAACTGATAAATTCAAAGCACATATTAAATTTAAAATTCAATCAAATTGAATTAATTGTAATCTGGATCGTTCTATTAGTTAATAGCTTTTTGAATGCATGACTTCTTAAATCAAATTTAATAGAATTTGATATCGAAAACAGAATATAATGTTATTTAATGTTATTTTTCTGAAAAACTAATTTACTTTTGAAATGTTGTTCAGAGCTTCTGATAATATAAACTAATGAAAGCCATTCGAGAGTTCAAAACTTTGATTTATTTTTATAAGTTATTTAACTTTTGAATGTTTTAAAACGAGTTCATTATATTTTTTATTAATCAACAGTTAAACTGAACTTTTTTCTTAATGAGCAACAAAAGTGTTCTTTGTTTAATTATTTAATTAAAAAATATTAACAATCAATTGTTAAGAACTTTCCTCTATTTATACATTGAGTTGAAAACATTGAAAAAATTAATTCAATTTTTAGCACTTATTCAGACAAAAAAGCATTTATTAATGATCTGAATGAAAGCCAAGTTTTAAATAATTGAGTAATTGTTAGATAAGAATATTTTTGAATTCGGTTATAAAATTGTTAATAAAATTTCAATCGAATAACAATTTACTTTTGTTGAAAAAAGATTGAGACTTTTGTCCAAAAACTCAGATTCTGTTAATCATTTGAACCATTTTTTGGAGCTTTTCTTCGTTGCGAATAATGTTAGCCTTCGTGAGACATATTTTTTCGTTTTGTTCCACAATATTATTGTCTAAAACATTGAGTTCTTCTCTATAGGGCTCTAATTCAGCAAAAGTGCTGTTTCGTGATTTTTCCAATGATTGCACATTACGTTTGTATTCCTCCCGCCATGACTTCAGTTCAGATAACATAGAATCGATGTCTTCCTGAAGATAATCCAGGACTTTGCCCAAAGGATTAGCCGTTTGACTCAAAGATTGAATGGTTTGCCTTAATTTCTCGATATCCCTATTTGTCTGTCGAATGGGTTTTTTATCATCATTTGGCACATTTGATAACTGATTTCCTTCGAGTTCTTTTTTCGTGTCAATCAACTGTTTAACTAAACTGCCTTTTTGTTCAGTAATTGCGTCAAATTCTAATGGTTGACTCGATTGCATGTCCTCAGCCTTAACATCGTTGGTAACAATAAAGTCTTGGTCCTCGTCATTAGTCAAGTTCTCAGTTATCAGGTTCTCGACGGGCTTTGCGTTAAGTAAACGCAGTTTCTCCTCGAGTTCTGCTTCAATCATCTTATTGTCTTCGTTTGTTTTAGGAATAACTCTAGGAGGAGCTGGACGTGAACTACTCGGACGTGCAGTTCTACTGGTTCTATCGTGACGAGTTGGCGGCCGCACTGAACGGCTCATTTCAGCAACTACAACAACAATGTACAACATCAATTTATATTATTCAATATGGCCTTCACTATATGTCAAATGATTTCTTTATTCTAAAATTTTCAGAATAATTGTTTGAGACAAATGTTTTGTTTTTTGATTGACAACTTCTTTTAGCACTAGTTTTGATCGAATGACATACTGTTTGTTCAAATCAAAAAAACGATTTGTGAAAACTTTAAAATAATTACCTGAGTTTTGAGTCATATTCGAAGGTATTGTGGGTTTTGCTGCTGTTTTGGGTCTGACTGTCTTCGTTTGATCGACTTCTGGGTTTTGCGCAACTATTTGATCATTGTTTGTGAGGCCATTAGGCTTTAGGTCCTTCTCTTTGTGCACATATTGATCATTAGTGTCATCATCTCTATTATCACTTTTGGGAGAACTCTCTGAGGCTGAGCCCGGTTTCGATGCATTTCCGTTCAAAGTATTTTCAGCCAATTCTTGTTTGAATTGTTTGAGTGAATGGCTTTCCTCATTGTTAGTCGACAGCAGAGGCGAAGCCCTCTCTTTCGCCTCAATTACTTCTTTTGATTCTTCGGTTTCTTTTATTTGAATGTTTTGCTCGGATTTCATTTCATTCGTTTCTTTGGTCTCTTTTTTTGTTTTCGTATTTGTATTGTTTGAAGTCTTTGTGTTTTCATTCAAAGCTTTCTTTTTATTGCTATTAGTATTACTATTAGTAGTGCTGTTCTTTTTAGTTGGCTTTTCTCCGCTCAGCACTCGTTTGACGGCATCGCTCGAAGATTTCTTGTCGATGACGGCTTTGGCCATAATCTGTAACCATTCATTTGTTCTGTCAGTTTCGAGTCCGGCAACAATTATGGAAGGCTTTACGTTAATAACATCGCCGACAACAAAGCCTATCGACAAAAGTGCAAAAGAATTGCAATTTTTCTCATTTAAACAAAAACTAAATTGCATTTTAAGTGAAAATCGTATAAATTGAATGAGAAATTCTGCGATTCATTTGAATTTATATTAATATCGTGTCTTAAAAATAAAATTAATAAAAAGCAAAACCCATTGAATTAATTGATATTTGAAAAGCATTACAAAAAATGCAGCGCTTCTTAAGTGAGGGAATACTACAAACCGGTTGCGTCGATAGCTCTCTGCAAGAATGCAATTTTCGTGTCCTTTTCCTTCACATTCTCCGCAACCATTTCATTGTCTTTATACAGGTCTTTAAGAAATCCATGAGTTTTGATAATCTATTGGTTCAGAGAAAACAATTTGATTTCAATTCTTCGATTAGATTCGGCACAGAATAAGAGTGACTCGACTCACACTTGTGATCAGGTCGTGAAGGAATCTAAACGGAGGCCTTTTCAACAATTTCTCGGTTATCACTGGCTTTTTGACAATTTTACCCAACAGTTCCTGACTTGTCTTAACAATCTTCGGGTCTATCTCTGAGGCCATCACTATTTGTTTGGCATTTATTTCGATAAAAAAGTTTGTTTTCAATTCAATTGTGTTGCTATGCGTTACATATTATGTATTCGTCTTTGGATTCAATCAATAAATAAAAACTATTTCTTCCAAAATGTCATCATTTTATTGATAATCTGATTTATGTTTATTAAGAAAAGCATAAAGTCTTCGGCATTAATTGATTTCTCTTAAGCAAAGCAGTGTGAGATCGGAATCGGTTCCTCACTTTGGGTTTCATAAGTTCAACCAATTTGTGAACAAAAAACTCTTTTGTATTCAATTAAAAAACTAGTCTTTAACTCTTTGGTATACAAGGAATAAATGTTTTTTACGTAAACAAAGTGCGCTGTGCAATTAAATAATTTACAATCAATACAAAATTGAGTACATTAAACAGATGATGTGATACTTTGTTTGCGCACAAAACCTTTGCTCCGCTTATATTCTTTATTTGTAGAAATATTTGTGAAGAGATGTTTGCCATCTATTGATTCAAATGTTAAGAAATCCTTTAAATGTTAATCTATAGTCGAGATAACATAAAATATATATTACTTTACATAAGAGTGCATGAATGCGAGTCTAACTTTAAATGTATTTGACTATAATGTTATGTTTGGATTTTTGGATGAAATCCAATACAAATGCCATATAAGGCGACAAAATAAACCTTAGAAAAGACTTAAATGAAAGTTTAGTTTTGAGTAATTTTATCAATTGATTCAAAAATAATAATCAAAGAAAATGCCAGAAATTGAAGAGTTAGATGAGAATGAGTCAAAAGTGCTGTCATTCAAAGAAGAGGGCAATAAATTGGTAAAAAGTGGTCAACACTTGAATGCCGTCAAAGAATATTTAAAAGCTTTGGATTTACTAAACAAATGCAATAATAATAAAACGAATGAAACAAATCGACTAAATCTTTATAAAAATCTAAGTCTAGCGTATCTTAAGCTCGAAAATTATGACAATGCCATCAATTACTCGACAAAAGCATTGGAATTGTGTCCATCAGATGTCAAGACTTTATTGAGAAGATGTTCAGCTCTGGAAGCGATTGAGAGATATTCTGATGCCTTCAAAGATGCGCTGAATATTCAGAAATTGGAACCAAACAACACTTCGATTCAATCGGTTCTCAGAAGACTTAATGTGAAAGTCCAAGAGATCGCGAAACAGAATTCTAGTACTTCTGTAAGACTGACCCAAATGTTGGAATATTTGTCTGATGAGAGCCTCGATCATCAAAAACGGTTACAATCAGCTAATAATTTGTTGGTTTTGGTTCGAGAAAAGGCCGCAAAGAAGTTATTCCTTCAAATGAATGGTCTGAATGTCTTATTGAAAGTCCTTAAATCGAAATGTGAACAACAGATCAAATTGTCTTCAATCAGAACTCTGACAGAATTAGCCAACAATTCGGTTGAAAGTAGTTTAGAAGTGGTTAAAGTCATTGGAATCGATTTCTTTATTCAATCGATGAGCGAACTGTTCGAAGACGAGGACATAACTGCCATTCAATACAATATTCAGACTTTAATTGAATCGTTGTCTGGTTTTTGTGCCAAAGAAGAGAAGAAACCAAATGAAGAACTGATGAAAAAACATGAAAACGAAATAAATTTAATAATGACTGAACTGGTCAAGAGTTGTACCCAAAGAATGATGAGTGGCCAAAGTCGTGACGCTATTCTTGAGCTGATGATAACGAACATCGAGTTTAGTGCTTTAAATTGGGGGCAAAAACTCATTCAAATCGATGGAATCTGGAATCTGTTAGAAATTGCTTCAGAACTGGAAGAAGTGAAATATGAAAGCGGAATGAATATAACAGCCAATACTCGAACTCATGTCTCACTTCTGTTGGACAGAGTCTATATGTGCTGTGATTACGACAAAATGCGTGAAGAATATCGCGAAAAGGTTATGCAATTCATTAACTCTAAACTACGAGGTATGGACATTGAAGACAAAGTCAGAGCCACTGCAGCCATAACTGCATTATTGATGGGACCGCTCGATGTGGGTAATCATTGTTTGGCTCAGACTGGGGTCATGGAAATGATGTTAGTTATGGCCGGTTCTGAAGACGCAGTCCAACAATGTGTAGCAGCCGAGGCAATAATTGCGGCCGCATCTAAAAAGGACAAGTGTACGAGTTTGGCCTCAATGGGAGCCGGCATTCTTAAAAACCTATACAAATCTTCAAATGATCGAATTCGAGTCCGCGCTTTAGTAGGTCTGTGCAAATTAGGTTCGGTCGGTGGAACGGATGCATCCATTCGCACTTTCGCCGATGGATCGACATCTAAGCTCTCAAAAGCCTGCAGACAATTCTTAATTAATGCATCCAACGATAAAGACATTAAGAAGTGGTCGGCAGAAGGATTAGCTTATTTAACACTCGATGCAGATATCAAAGAAGAGTTGGTTGAAGACAAATTGGCCGTCACTGCACTGATTGAATTGGCCCGAAATGGAGACTTATCGGTGCTGTTCGGTGTCGTCACAACTTTCGTCAATCTGACCAATAGTTATGAAAAGCAAGAAGTTATTCCTGAACTGATAGAATTGGCCAAATTTGCTAAACAGCACGTCCCCGAAGACCATCCAAAAGACAGCCAGGAATTCATGGAAAGGAGATGTCGACTGCTCTGCGAGTTGCAAGTCGTGACAGCTTTGGTCGCTTTAACTAAATCTCAGAGTAAAACGAGTCGTGAAATGATTTCTCGAGTATTTAACGCCATTTGTGAACTGCAAGACTGTCGGGGAGTTGTCGTACAACAGGGAGGGGTCAAAGCTCTGCTCAGGTTATCGCTCGAAAGTAATTCTCCGAACGGCAAAAACATCGCCAGTCAGGCATTGGCCAGAATAGGAATTACTATCAATCCTGAAGTTGCTTTTCCCGGCCAGCGTTGTGTTGAAGTAGTCCGGCCCCTAATCCATATATTACATCCCGATTGCAGTGGTTTACAGAATTTTGAAGCATTGATGGCTTTAACCAATTTAGCTCAGGTCAGCGCAAGTGTCCGGACACGCATTTTCAAAGACAGTGGCTTTTCACGGATAGAAAACTACTTCTATGAGGACCACGAAATGCTGAAACGCGCAGCCGTTCAATGTTTGGCTAATTTGATTACCACTGAAGAAGTGGTCGCACTTTATGAGGGTGACAACGATCGGGTCAAATATTTAGTGATTCTGTGCGAAGACGAGGACTTGGAAACTGCAAAAGCGGCTTCGGGTGCGTTAGCCATGTTGACGTCCATCAGCAAGAAGTCGTGTCAAAAGGTCTACGAACCAAAGTGTTGGCAACAATGTCTCATACAACTGGTCTCCAGTAAAGATCCAGACCTTCAGCACAGAGGCGTTTGCATTGTATATAATTTGATCGATTGTGGAGAAGATATCGCAGAGAAGATCATTGAAACTGAAATTCTTGAACTTCTTGTGGCTATAACTCGACCAGAGGTGGATGACATCGATGGCAAAATTAAAGATATCGCTCGTAAGGCACTACAGAGGGCTGAAGAACAACAACTGATCAAAAATATAGAAAATTTGCAAACAAAATGATTTACAATCAATTTTTCGACTATTTATTATTTGATTTATGTTTTCATTTTTTAAGCATTTTTTAGCTACAATTTAACAGATATTTATTACTTAATTGAAAGACTTGCAAAGAACTGTGCCGTCCTCTGTCTCTCTTCATTGGGTTAGGGAGTGGTTGAACTAAACTCCTAAGAATAAAAATCAGTTGAGGTCCCAAAGGATAACGTATTTCGAAAAATTAAGTTTTATTAGTAGAGGATAGTTTGATAGCTCAAACAGCTCTGTCATACTTTTCAGCATTATAGCTAAAATGGATTGAAAATCGTGCGCTTCCAACAAATAGTGGCGGAGTTTCAGAATGAAAATAGCGGACAAACAAAATGAGAATCGCCTTTCATATGATAGACAGCCAATGCTTTAACGCGATTCTCATTTTGTTTGTCCGCGATTTTCATTCCGAAAC
>JAQIWP010000258.1:0-30882 GCA_034695525.1 Euzetes globulus
TAAATAAATAAAGGAAATAAATTTTCAAATAATAATCTAGGTGCCCAGTAGCGGGATAACCAATTTCAAAGTATTCTCACAGTGTATAAAATTACATTAATTATTTCAAAGTGAACTAGGACGTTTTGATTTTACATCGGTTTAATAGTAATGTCCAAAGATTAAAATTAGCGATTGCATAGTAAATTTTTATTAAATGAATCTAGTTATATAATAACTTATATGTATTGTTAGTTGAACCAAACTTATCTTTAAAGATATGTTTGCCAATAGAGTAACACATTTTGAATTAAAAATATTTTATTAATTAGAAACATAATATTGGTGAAGGTGAAGATCACCTCATATCAATCGAGGCTTAATTAATTACAATTGAAATAGAATTACATTGATTTGACATAATAATGGAATTAATATAATCTGGTTATTGCACATTAATTAGTTTGAGAAAATTATACGATTGTACTCGAATGTAATCATAGGTCGACCCGTCTTCTCGTCGATAAAACCCTTGAAGCGATTCATTATTCGTTCTTTTAAATCATTTATTTTAATCTTGTTTAAATTTGAATCACTTTCAACAAAGTAAACTCGGAAGTTCGACACCAATATTGGTAAAAATACTGAAAATTATAAAAACAATTAGTTTAGCATGATATAATAGTGAGAATATGAATGCAAAAATTTAGACGTTTTCGTTTTCGTTGGTAAATATTTAAGACATTAATTAAGTTTCTGACTATTAAATAGAATCAGGTTTGCAAAACACAAATAGCATTGACTTGAAATAAATAGAAACATACCTGCTTCAAATTCTTGATGGTCATAAACAATGCCTTCATTCGAATTCTTGTTTGAAATAAGAGTAATTCCGTTGTCTTTAAACAAATTGAACCAAATGTCGAAATGTTCCGCTTTTGTAGGGATTCTTATAAACTCTTTTTCATTAATAATTTTTTCTTCGGGACTCAAATCCGTGTATAAGTCGGGAACGCAATAATATTGGGCATAAATTTTACCTCTTTTCGAAAGCAATCGCTTCATATTTTGGACAGCATTTGTCTTCATTGAATCCCGAATATAGTGCAGACAATAATTAGTAAATATGAGGGAAACCTTGTCTTCAAGAGCTTGGAGGACAGGTAACAATTGTTTCCATTCAACATTAATATCTTGCTCCAAATAAGTGATTCGATTAGTGGCGTAGTGTTCTTTTGCCAACTCAACCATCTCTTTGTTAATATCAATGGCAAAGATCTGTTTGCCACTGAAGGCCTCACTCAGAAGATGCGTCACATTTCCTGATCCGCAGCCAATGTCCAGAATTATATCAAATTCTTTGAAAAAGAAGTAATTATTTGAAAATTCAAAAAACAATTGTAATACTGATCAGGATTTTCGTTAAAATTTTTTTTGATCATTTCCTTCGCATCTCTGATCTGAATTATATTATAGTTATTATATTTGTTTGGCTCCGAATCCATGATTTTTAACAATGTTTCCGCAATAGATGTTCAAAATTATATCAAATTTCCTGAAAAGGAATTATGAATTACAAGATTAAAACAACATTTGTTATACTCATTCGGATTTTCGGTGAGAATTCTTTGCCGTCTCTTATCTGAAACTTATTAGAATTGTTGTATTTATTTGTCTCCAAATCGATGAGATTTTATTTAGGAAACCAATGGTTTCAATCTTTTGATAAAAGTAAAGACACCTTTATCTATGACTTAACACAAACAACTGATAAATATTTTTATAATATGTTTCAAAGTTATATTTAGTTTTCAATTACTGTCAAATCAAAGACAATGAAAATCTGATCCCAATATAAGTATTGCTTAAAGTGTTGGTAGAAAATAGTAAATGTGAAGCAATAATTGCTTTTTTAAAATTTAACAATAAACAGCATAAACCGGATATAAAAACTCCGGTTATAGATAATATCGGATATAATTTGGTCAATTTGGAAGCACCGGTAGATCCTATGGGACTGTAATGATAAAGATGTTGCTTATAAACAATCCCTTATAAACAAAAATCGCTTATAAATCACAGTTATGAAAGCCGTCTCACAAAACTGCTATCTGTTATACACAACTGCTGTAAAAAATAGTTAAAATTTTCCACAAAAACATCAATTAGTGAGTTATTAAAACTGAAAATCTTATTAATTATAGGGAATGTTTTAAATAAAACATGCTGGAGCTAACAATAATTTCAAGGAAATTGTGATTATTTGGATATTTATTTATGATGAAAATATTCTGTAGCTTACATTTTATAATTTGACATATTCTCAAAATCTGATCCCAAAATTTCAAGTTAATCAAGTTAAAGCACTTTTACTTTATAAATATTGTCTAGTCATGTCATCAAAGCTACTAAATGACATCTCCTTCTCAGACCTTCCCAGTCTGAAACCACTCATAGGTGTTTGTTTCGGCTCAATCTTTTATCTCTCTTTCGAATCCCGATAATCAAATGGAAATCCAAACGTCAATTCGTACCTTGGGATTAGCGAGTTCCATTTCGGATAATAATGCTGGGTTCACCTTTTCTAATCTTCTTTTCGAAACGAGGAGGATTGTATTCAGAGATGCACAGGGGCGTTTAGACCAAACCCTCTTGAGTAGATAATGGCCCATTATTACAATTATTAATGGGAGAGAATTATTGATTTGATATTATTTAGGGTTATCTTTATGTCTTAAACCATTCACAATTAGGAAGTCGGATGGTTATCAACAAAAATCTATCTCATTTCGCTGGGTGAAAAAATCTGGGTTTGAAATCTAGGCGAATAGCCAAACTCAAAACTATACATGACCAACAATTCTCTGTGATTTTGGCGACAAAGACGTCACATAATTTGGTTAACATTTGAAAAGAAGGACACAATTGCTTGAAATGTGGGTAATTGGGATTTGAATGAAGTAAAAGAGAACTAAAGGGCCAATTGATTGAGAGCTAAACCCAATAAACTGTTTTGAATTGACGCCAAATTAGTTCTATTTAGACGTTTCAGAGCAGACAATAGCAGCAAAAGACGACCGAAACGAAGTGTTAATGAAGTGGTACTTGTATTCACCGGAGTCATCCTCTGCTGTATGTTCTCATATAACAGCATCTGTGCCTCGTCTTGCATTGAACTGATGTGCTCTCCACTCGACAGACCACTACATTCTGCAAACAAGATGTTAATTATTTGAGCAATGCATCCATTATAATCCATTTTCTTTGTTCTTTGTAAAAATCTACTGACTTTAATTAGAAAGATCTTACTGAAACTAAATTGTTTGCAAAAAAAGATCTATACTGACCAGGTCTAAACAAAAGCAACACTTTGAGGCAGGTGAACTCAGTTTGATTGAGCTGTAAGCCTCGGATATAATTAATAATATCCGATAACTTTTGCTGTTCTATATTATTGGCGAAGTAATTGTTCCAAACGAGTGGCGCATAATTAGTGGGATCGGTGTTTACAGCGATGGTCTGTTGCATTAAAGTCAGAACAAGCAATTCATTTAGAGTTTCCTCCAAAAGCAGCTTTTGATCGCTGCGGCACAGAGTGTGAAACGCAGGAATACTAAGTGCCCAGTGCACTTGAAACAAAAAATTTAATCGATACATTCAACTAATTTGGATAAGAATGTCTACCTGTGCTGAATATGATTCGAGCCATTTGTGTGAAAGCATTCGATGTGATGGTATAATAATTGGGAGAATAGAAAGACGACATCGAACTGTTCCATTGCAGGGATGAGGCCAACGACAAATAGCTGTTATTTGAGACACTGCCCATACAAATGGGTGATGTTGTTGAGTCGGCCACCGCCGGAGTATTGCCTAAAGTTTGACTGCTATTTGAAGAACTGTTTTTGACGGATATTTTCGCGGAATTTCTTCTCTCTGCGATATATTTATTGAGAAATCGTTGCGAACTATTACTTGAATTTCTCGTATTTGTATTGCAATTAATTCTCTCGTTCTGAACGGCTTTAAAGTGGAAATGTGTCACAAAAATATGTTAACAAAATCATTGATACAAATTTAATATAGAAAATGAGTTGAAATTCGAAAGTTACAGAAAGGTTTGGATTCATTCACTTGATTTTAAACAAATATTTACCCTCTCTTTTCATATTGACTGCAAAAGCGGTGAAAAGGAGAGAAAAGTTTGAGACATTTTTGTTGAGTGCATTACAAACTACTTAAACAATACCTGAAATGCATTTCTGGAACCGACAATATTGGCACTGATTTCTGGTCGAGACATCAATAAAACAAACACCGCTTTCTTTGCACGAGTAGATTAAGTTACGCCTAACGCTTCTTTTGAAGAAACCGCGACATCCATCGCAACTGATTACCCCATAGTGTCTACCTGTACTTACAATTAGGTGAACGTGAACATTCAAAATGTACAAATCGAGATCAATTAAACAAACCTGAGGCACGATCGCCACAAACCCGACAAAACTGTGCGCTTAAATCGTGTTTCGAGTGAGACATCAATTATTGAATGTTATGAAACTTTTGCACAAAACGACTCAAAAACTGGAGAAGTGATAGTTCCAAAACTTAGCTTCACTTTGATTTCAGCCTTAATATAAAAAAAGTTGTGTATAGAAGTGATGGGAAACGAAGCACTTGTTGATCCCCTACTAGTCTTTTAGAATTGTCAGTCCTTAGTAAAGAATATCAATAAACGCGACTTTTGACAGTTTGAGGCACTTTCTATTCATTCAGTGCTTCTGTTCAACAAAAGTCAACTTTTTGTCGATTAAAACGAAGTCACAAATAAGTTGTCATTTGTTGTCAATTGAGACAAAAAGTGTAAAAAATATAACAGTAATTAACTTTTATTGAGGTTTCGTTTGTTAACCATTACTTTTGATCAAAGAAAGTGTATATCAAAGCCATCAGATGTGGTCATGCGTTATATGAATTCACTTTCATATTTGACTCCATTCCCAACTCTAAGAGTTTTTAAATCGATGTCCTCAAAGAAATCAACTAAATCTTGTCTTCCCCTCAGTAACAGCCCTCGCACTTCATAGCTGTTTGGTCTGAATCTGTGAACATTTCCATATGTTTTAAATGGAGTTCTCGTGTAGTAATTGAATGCAACAAAAGTGGTGTTCCATAGTCTCACAAAAGTGAGTCGAAATCATCGCTCTTTTACTGTCTGTCACTTCTTTTAGCTTTTATTCCATTCAATACAATAGAGATTAAGAGTGCAGTTGTGCTCTTATTCACAGCTTTATTATGACAGGACTGGTATTCCGACTTAATTCCAGTTCGATATCAAATAAAACACTTTAACTTAAATCATTAAAACACAAATAAATCCAAAAATACTGGAAATTCTACTTATTTGAGACTATTTTATGGCAATCAATACATTATTTCGGGGCGAAAGTATAGGATCGAAAATTGGCAAAAGTGCTGTTCGAATACCTTTCTCTTTCAGATAATTAATAAAATCCAATAAAATTAAAGTTTCGACTAACGGTGCGATTAATAATCGCAACGAATAAAATATCAGAACTTTTTTCTGGTCTTCCAAACAGTTTCCAACAAATGGAGAGTCGAGTTCTTCGTCGGGGATTGAAATATCCAAACCACAGATCGCTTTCTTCGAGTATTCTTTGAAACTCATGTCTTCTGTGATTCTCACTCTTTTAAGGGCTTTGTGTCTCATATTTGGATTGAATTTAATAATAAGCGCCTCTAATATTGCACGAAAACAATGAACTTTTAGAGAATTCAAATCATCTGCAAAAATGATTGCTTTGACAATAAACCAATGAAAATGTTTTCAAAAAATATACCCTTATTTTTGAGTTTATTGATGAACTTGTCAATGGCATGACAGGCAGCCTCTTTGGCCGCATAACTCAAACCACTGACACAATGTTTGGCCACCATTTGACTCATTGGAAAACTAAAGAAAATCATTTGTTTAAAAAAAAAACTATTGACCAAAAGTCTTGCAAATAATACCTTTGGCTTTGGGTTTTCATATAACAACAACTGATCAAAACCATTGCTTTAGCTTCTGAAGAGGCGGTCAGTTGATTGATAATGATGTTAGAGAGTGAGCCACAGGCATGAAGACCTAATAGCAGGTGATTGACACTATTTTCTGCCACTTCACTGATCGATGAATTATTATCTAACAATTGATTGACTTTTTTAGGGAATTGAGAATATATTCGATCAGTCAGTCGGTAGCGCTTCAGACTTTTCAAAGTGTTGGTGTCTTTATTCTGTGCGCCGCACACATTGTGCTGATCGCCTTCAATACTTACCACATCATAGCCAAAACATAGACTCAATACTCTTGAAAGGTGTCCCTGACCTGAACCACAATCTATAACAGTTTTACAATCAGGCAAACACTGTAAGAGCTGATCCACTAAATGGGAAAGTCTGTCGATTTCATGTCTTTTCTTATGCTTTATTTTCCTGTTCAATATTTCGTGTCTCATTTTCGAATGACTTTCATTCTTGGGTTCTGTTTCCAAGAGTCTGTCCCTCAAACAGAATTGTTTCCCTAATAAAGTGATCTCAGAATTATCTGTCGATTTGTGAGACAATTGAAGCGCAAAACACGTCGAACGGAATGAAAGTAGACTTAACGGTAAAACACATGAATTCGAAACATTTGATTCACTCGATAACAAACATTCAATGTCTTCCATTTCAAAGTTTTCCAGGCTTTGAGCCCAGGATTTCGGTAATTTTGACCAATGATTCGCAAAGAAATAATCCTGCAATTCAAATACACTTAATCAATTTTAGCGATTGTCAACTCTAATTGCTTAATATCTATCTTGCACTATTTTATACACCAGGGGTAGCCATAGGAGAGTATAGTATGTATACCCCCTCTGAGGTCGAGATTTTGCCATAATACCCCCCTAGGGTTTAAAAAAATTGTACAGAATTCCCTGACTTACGATTGCCCGCAATACTAAGTGATATTCAGTAAATGGGGGAATACTATTGAGATACCATTGCCAGCAATTTTCGGTGAAATTCTCAATGTATTGGAATTGACTTAATATTGCTTTAAAAGAATACTTTGAAATAAAAATCGTAAAAATGTTTTTAAAATTTAGTTTCGATTGAAAAGTATTTTTTGAATTAATAAATATTTGTCTCTCAATTGCTATATTTGATATACCATTGCTGGCAATGTTAAGTCAATATCAATGAAGGGGCAATACTATTGATATTACCATTGTCTTAATTTTGAGTGCACCCAATTTTAGTCAATATGAATCGGGCGGGCAATCGTAAGTCAGGGAATTCGGTAAGAAAAAACGCAGAAAAAGGACCGCTCAAAAATTTCCGGCGTGGCGGCCTTTTTTCTCGATTTCCGCCATTTTTGGTAATTTTATCAAAAACTGTATTTAAACTGAATATAAAGCAATTTAGACTTAATTTAACTTAATTAAGGCAGAAATAATAGACAAAATGGCCGCATCCAGGGGTACCCCGGGCCGTCATCTTTGGAAAATACCCTCTACTTATACCCCTCCCTTAAGTGTCGAACCTTGGCTACCCCTTAACTTACCCAACACAATAATTTTATTACTTAAAGTAAAAATTTCCTTTTTCCTAATAGACTATTACTAATATACAGTAGTCTATTAGTAATAGTACCCTAGTCCTGTAGATAGCCCGCCCCTGTGTATAGCCCGCAGCTTTAAAAATATAGTTATTTTATAAACTATTTAGTACCAATAGATAACCCGCACCCAATGTATAGCTCGCAAGTGTAAATGTTTTAATAACGTAATGTATTAACTATATATAGACATTATAAATGTGTAGATCACTTAGTGAAATCAATTAAGAAGCGTTCTATTTTACTAAATTTCCTTTTATTTTCTTTAAAGTACGTATTAATAACGAAAAATAAAATTCTGTTCAATAAAGAATTTTTTATTTCTATTATACTATATAACCCGCATAGATATCCCGCAGACCATAATTTTGCTGAAAATTCTCTAACTTTTTTAGATAACCCGCGGGCTATCTACAGGACTTAAGGGTAATGACAATTTTGATTTGACTTTGATAAAGCTTTACTTTCTTCTGCCATAAGTATTTAAAAGATTAGTTTGCAGTTAGGGAGTAATGCCCTCTAGGAGTCAAATGTCATAACTTATTCAATTTTTGACTTAAAAATTAACAAGAACTTTCTAACATTAAGGAAATAGGAGAATACTTAATTTAGATTTAAATTATTTATAGCAAAGTGTGAATTGGAAATAATTTTAAACATTAAGGAATTGAATGTAATTTTAGTAATCAATGCATACAATATTATATGAGTCAATGAGCCAGGCATATTTTGATACCACTGATAAAAGACTTTTTATGTGAATTTCATCCGTGGTTTGCGTCGAATCCAATTGCTTGTAATCGAACATTACTTGGTCTGGTTCAATTTAAGGACAGAGTTGAGCACATGGCCATAGCACTGGTGTTGTGCTGCTGTTGACACAATTGTTAGCGCTTTACTATCCAATCAGTTTCTTTGGAATAATTGGCGCAATATTTAGATGAAATCTATTGGAAGACTGATGATCTAGCACTAATCTAGCACAAATTAGTTTAAAAACAAATTATATAAATTTATATAACAAATGATAGAATGAAAAATTATTCACTAATTTTATTGTATAACTCGATTCAAAACAAATTTTAATTGAAATTTTCTTAAATGAATGAATATATTACAAAAATGAAGTCTTTTCGGTAAAAAGTTCTAATTTATAAACAATTATTCGCCCGAAAAGATCAGAGCATTCATTAAATAATATTTTGATTTTATTGGTCGAGATTTGGGCAAAATCTTTGAATATTTGCAAATCGTTTTTGTCGTTCGCATATAAATAGCTTTCATTAATCAAATTGTTTTCGGGACTCAAGTATTGGACAATAATTTGTTTGGCGGCGAATCCTCCCTGAAATTGAATCCGTATTTCACTGAGTCTGACCTCTTGTCTAAATCGACATTCAACCCATTGACTCTTTGCCTGAATTCAATTCAAATCAAATGAAATTAATTTTCAAATCAATGTCAAAGTCAATAGAGAGGTCAGACCTGGTCTGATTGCCAACATGTGTCGTCTCTGCCATCAAATAAGAACTGTTTTCCATATTGTTTGACATCTTTATTGAGTACAGAACTCACTCTGAATGCAACAAAATTTAATCATTTCCTCAATTGATTCCAAATAAGTATATATTCGATAATTTTGTTTATAAGAGGTTTGAAGTAATCTCAAGCAGACCTCAGTTCCATATCTTTTGCATCAATTGATGACATCCTTTAAGAAAAAATTCAATAAAAATCCAAACTTTATATCATTTTTGAATAAATCAGAAATCATTTAATTGAAAGTAAATTTTGAAGAAACGTTTAATTCTCAATAGTCTAAACATGATGACCAAGATGGCTTTTAACAATAAAAACTTACTTTTGGATTTTGTTTTCAAGCTAGGACACTAAATCAATAGAGTTTGTGCTCACTCAAGACAAACACCTCTCATCAATGGTTTGATCCGTTCCTCATAATATCATTCAAGTATTGATTTATAAATTCCTTACAAATATTTTTCAAAAATTGCTATTCAAATGTTACATAAAGAAACTATTTGAGTGTGATAAATTGCCATTATTGGTATTACTCTTAGATATTTGGTAGAATGGAAGAAATTTTTCGAAATAGATCAATTTAGTTGTGTTGTATTTATAAAGAGTTTGAATTGCAATTTGGTTATCAAAAGGCAAACTGAGTTTTTGTTTGTGTTTGTAATAAACTGAAGTCTGGATTATAGTCTGTAATACTGTATACTGTATTACAGACTCTAATATTACAGTAAAAGTAAAAATTCAAAAGTAGAATTTTTTATCAGGCTCATATTATTCAAATCTGATAACTGACGCAGAATTTAAAAAAATCGTTTTTTAATGTTTTCCTCATTAATATGCTGTGAAAATCATTTATTTATGACTAAAATTGTAAAATAGCGGCCAATCGATCACAGAATGGATCAGTCATTGAATGACAAACATCTGAGTCCTTTTGTTTATTGGGGACAAAGCAATGATACGATTAGTCTGAAAATCGATCTGAAGAATGTAAAGGTAAGATAATCGGCCGATCCTTTTTCATACCTAACTGATTGGTTTTTAGTCGCCTTTAATTGATTTGAAAGAAGATTGTCTTCAATTTCACGGTACGGGTATTGGAGCCAAAGGTCTGAATGAGTACTCATTTCTCATTCAATTCTATTCCGAAGTCGATCCAAAAGTCAGTCCTATTTATGAAATACATAATCAATTGAAGACTTGACTTTCAAATTAAACGTTAGGAAAGTTTTTATAAAGTGAATGACAGAGACATTCAATTCGTTATCAAAAAGAAGGCAAACCTGTTGTGGTCGCGACTGCTGTCATCGGCGGTTAGACCGCAATGGCTTAAAGTTGATTTCGATCGCATTCATAGTGAGGAAGACTCTGACGACAACCAAATGGACCGACAATTGGAAGAATTAATTCCAAACCAACAGAATTCTTATCGCAATTTCGGCCAAAAAGATTTCGGTCGACGCAAGAAGTCTATGAAAAAGAGTTTCAAAGGTTTTAACTATTCGTCAGATTTGTAATCAAAATAATCTATTTTCGTATTTCAGTCGAAGATTTCAAAAGAACGTATCTTTTTCTCTACAATTTGTTTCAATTCGTTGGCTTTGTCTACGTATTCGTAATACTAGCCATTCGTTATATAAAGGAGGGAAGGGGTCAGTTTGACCTTATTCATTTCAACTTTATTTTAATCCTTTTCTTATCTTCAGACTCGACTGAAAGCACATATCTTTCAGTGGGAAAAGTGATTAAATTTTTACATTTGATGCAAATTCTGGAAATTCTCCACCCGTTGATGGGATATACTTTGGGCAGTGCTCTAATGCCTTCCATTCAATTATTTGGTCGTTGTTTTTTAATTTTCGTAATGATAGACTCGGAGCCTAAAATCCACACAAATGTTTGGGTTTTCTATTTGTTTTCAGTCTATACGACAATCGAAATAATTCGGTATTTGACTAATATTTTCTAACTATTCTTTGACTCCAATTTCCTTTCAATAGATATCCATATTATATGCTTCGCGTGTTTGACGTCAACATTCGGTTACTGACGTGGATTCGATATACGGCTTGGGTTGTGCTCTACCCCTTTGGATTCATTGCTGAAGGTATTAATCATCAACTACTTCAAGTATTAAATGTCTTTCCCATTAAAGGAGTCATTCTATTCAAAAACATAACCAATTTCGAAGAGAGCGGCAAATATTCGTTGGATTTACCGAATGAACTGAACTTTTCATTTCATTTGCCGACAGCTCTCAGACTATATTTATTGTTTGGAATATTTCCGGGTATTTACAAAACAAAATATTTCATTCAATGACTTTTGTTTCTGTTGACAGCACTCTATCTAATGATGGGTCATATGTATCGTCAGCGCAAAAAAGTCATGACTTCTTCTAAATCTTTCAAAAAGAAAATTCTTTGATTTGTTTACTTTTATGTCAAAATGCGGTCTTTAATGATGAAACAGTTACCAGTCATTTATTTTTGACATTTATCAACATCTGTTCCATCACATTTAGCTATAGTTTATATCAACAGTTATCTTATAATTGATGTTTGTTTGATCCCAGTTTTAATTGTTTAGAATTGGACTTGGCCATTTTGCCCGTTACTTTATTTTGACAATAAATCATTTTTTATTTCAACTTTATTTTAAAAGAATAGAAAGATTCAATCATTAGATGACATTTAATTTTCATTAAGTAATGTTGGACAAAATATTCTTGGCAAATATTGCATAAGTTACTAGAACATTCAACATTGAACTACGATTCAAATTAAAATACTAATGGTAAGACTGCCAATAACAATTTTGTATCATTTGAGAGAGAGAACCAAGTTATGTTTTGCTTACGAACATCCCAGATTCTTACCCAAACTCAAGTACATCATTGCCGGTGACAATAGTAGAGTGTTTTAAATGTTAATTCAGTTAAATTACTGGCTTTTTGTTCGACTCAATGGCACAAAATGGGCCCAACATTTAGACCTTTGTATTAACTTTTAAGTTCATCAAATTGACTTGATACTTGGCCATGATGGCAATGGCGTGATTTTTTCAAAAATTCAATAGGCACAAGTGTTATTTTGGGAATACTGTATTCTTAATTTGCTGGTTATATTCAATAGATTTGCGCCCAAATGTGAGAACCGTTTGGACTTTAAAACAGAACTTAGAGCTCTGTTAATAACATCAGACATCTGTCAACATAGGAGGGGAGCGACCAGTCATTGGGAGGGATAGGAGACGAAAGTGAAGAGAGTATGTTTGCAGTCTATTCCGACAGAGAGGCAAAAGAGGGACTGGTTGTGGTTGTGCTGCAATGCAATGCCAGGTGAAGGGAAGCCAGTTTTATCACTGATCCCACGATCGCACTCTTATGTCAACGGAAACTCCAATACGTTGTGAGACATTGAAATGCCGTTTCATTTGAACACATCTGACATTCAGTTCAACAAAACTGAGAAATGATTCAAAATAATTAACGATCGAAAGACAGAACAAACTTTTCATCTTTTTCTGTTTTCTTCGCTACTTTCATAAGGAAACGAAATGTTGGGTCAAATGTGTCAGTAATGCGTCAAATGTTAACCCATTTATCGATTATTCCATTCATTTCTTGAAGCAAACAAAATATTATCAAAAAAGTAGTTTCTTTTAACTGAAGCATAACTTTTGTGCCAATTTTTCTCAACTGTTTGGTAGTTATTCTTTTCGTCGATCATTATTTTGTTGTCTTGTGTTTTGAGATGACATCACTTTTCCTAATAAACGATTAATATTAGACTTCATTTATATCTTCATCCAAAAAGTTGATAACTTTTATGACCGAATGATCTATTTTTAAATGATTTGCGAATCACTCGTTAATCGTAAGTAATTCTTGTAATTGTTTTTCTTTTGTCAAACATCTGGTTTATGTAAAACTTTTAGTCAAATCTGTTTTTATTTGATTAGAATTTAATGAAAAATAAATTGATTGCTGAGTAAAAAATAGTAAAGAGCAGTTTTACCTCATTTTTATCAAACTCTGTTTGCTTTTAAAACTTATTCAACAAATATTAGGAAAAGTGTCAAACATTCCAATGCTTGCCATTGACCTCATATTAGCCAAAACTAAAAACTAAAAGTTGTCGGTTAAGTTGAATTAAATTTCATTAATATTTTTCAACAGATTTGAATGAATATATGGCTCACATTCTACAAGACTTCACTAAATTTAATTATATAATTTAAATAACTCCTATCATATATTAGTGTAGTCGCTAAATACTCAAGGTCATCAAGCACATATTTCTTTCGATCCATGATAATCAAGTTAATTTAACAATTTTAATTTAGAAAAGCCTTGAGCTAATAGAAAGGGTTGAATAGAAATTCTAGAGAGTTCAAGCACATATATAAGAATGTCGGTAGTCTTTTTAAAAATATAACTTATATAAGCATATTATAAGTTATAAGTTATAACACATAGTATATAAAGTATATAATAATGTAATACATCATTAGATTCATTAGTAATGATTACTATTTAATTTTTCAATATGAAAATAAATTTTAATTTTTCACTTTGTTAGTCATTTATTTATTTTATTATTGTTTTTTGAACAGGTTAAATTAGACAATTGGAATATACAGTAAAAAGTCATCAAAACTTCAAACATACAAAAAATTATAAAATTTGTACCAAAAATATGAATATTTGAAGGAATGAGTAGTGATGTAATGTCTGCCAATATATTTCAATCACATTCTTCGCCTTATAATTATGAGCGAACAGTTTCACCAACGTTAGCATCACTGTCCCAATTAGGAAATAGTGGGCCCCCACATGGCTCACATATTGTACGGACGTATTCCCCCATAAAAATGAACGGAAACATATCTTTGCGAAGTATGAATGTGTCGCCAATGAAAGCCAATGCAAATTTAAGCCTCAATTTTAATTCAAAGCAGCCATTAGTGGACATATCGCGCACCACAACCAACCCTCAAACTAGTCCTCAATTAAACGGGTCCCGAATGGACAGACATTCGCCAAAAATGAGTGTTTCTAACAATTCCAATAGTGATTGCATTGTAAATGATTACGGTCTCAACGAAATGTTAGCCTCTTTGGCACTCATGTGTTTACTATCACTTCTAATGGCATTTTTGGCGCTATTCTTCCTTCAGAGAACATGTCCTTTAAGTGGTTTCACAGATGATTCAAATGCAGATAATTCTAAAGTCAATAGGAAATTAAACGAAATGCGGACCGTTTCAAACACTAATGACCATATTCGTGTTTTTCAAATATCAGTTTCATTGAGCACTTTAACCATATCTCTAGACTTGTGTTGTCTTTTTGTCTGTTGTATACAATTTCTATCAGCCGTTAAATTATTGAAAACCCAATTCGGCCGAAAAAGGTATAATTATTTAATTATTTTAATTGCAGCAAATTCAATCATTTTTCACAACCCAAAGTGCTTAACTAATGTAATTTTTAATGCCCCTTGGTTTAAGCACCGTTAGATTCAAATAAAAGATTAAACAATTTTTGGGAGAAAATTTATAAAAACTATATTTATGACCTTTTAATCAGTAGATTATGTTTAAAGTTTGTTAAGATGCAATCTTGTCCAAGAAAGTTATATACTTTAAATTGTCTTTTAATTTTTAGCACTACAATTAATGATTGCTTGTCACTAATTTGCTGCCAAAATACTTAAATATTTGATTTAAATAAGCAACAAATCACATATGAATTTTGAGACAATTTCTAAACAAATTGACCCCTCCCTAAACTCAGTGAATAGTAATAAATCTCTTTTATAAAACATTGAACAATTACTTTGGTTAATTAATTTATACTTATAAATTGTTTTCTACTACCCAGAACATTTGAATTTTTGAAAAAGACTTCACACATAAGAGTGGCAGCGATTGGTGCTTTCCTCATTTCCATACCTATTTTTTTCACGGGTAAAGATTAACCCAATGTTCTGTTATTTAAGTTCGAATTAAATTTTATAATTGAATGTTACTAGCTTGCTGATTTGAATTTTTATTTTTTAATTGAAAATGTTTAGGCGTTATTCTGTTCACTTTTGTAAACTTCGATGAAGTGCCAGCTCTGGCCACGAGTGTCATCATAGGAATTGGAATCGTGTTCTGTGGAATAGCATCGGTTCAAACGGTCTACTTATGGCAGGTATGCCTCAAATTAGTTCATACTTTGCATTCATTTAATTGAAATACCATTTAGTGGGAAAAGACTAAAGCGAGTCGAGATGTCTCCCAAAGTCGTGTCATTCGGTTAAGAGATTCCGGTTATTTACCAACCATTGAATTGTCAACTTTAGTCTGACCACTATTTTTCAATAATTTGCACATTCATTATATTTCGTACAAAATGTTATTAATTTAAAAATTTTTATTAAAGTCAAAATCAATTTATAAAAAAAAGATTCAAAGTTTCTAATAAATTAAAAGCTGAGTTCATAGAACTTGACAATGTATACCTGGGTCTGTTTCTTAAATTATAAAATCTACAACCATTCATTTAAAATTATTATAGAGGACAAATTTTTCGTTTATTTTTTATTTGAAAGAGCATTATTGCATGCACAAATAAAATTCAAACATCTCATATTCAATTTAAATGAGTATAAGCTCTATGTTTGGATGAAAGGTCTTTAATTTTAAGTTTATTTAGAGAATAACAACCAACTAAAAATAAATCAGACAAGATGTTTTGAACCCTATGTCAAGAGATTGTTCTCCATGGAAATTATTGAAGAGTTTATCATTACAAGTTTAAATGTACCTTTTAATTACAGTTGTTAGTAATGCTTTCGCCACATTTCACAATGATTTTCTCCCCATTAAAGCGATCCAAACATGAATTTCTCTTATTTCATAATTATTTTCTCAATTCGATTTATTGTCAGCTTTCGTACAGATTTAGTGTTCGGTTTGTTTACCCTTTGATTGATAGCCATAACATTGAAAATAAGATTTATAATGAAAAGTACTTTAAAATGCAAGAAAGAGATTTAAATATAACTGTTTCCACGCCTGTATTTTTATAACTATTTGAATTAAAGTATTTTAAAACAATTATGAGTTTGACTGCAACGGAGAAAATAATTATGAAATAAGAGAAATTCATGTTTGGATCGCTTTAATGTGGAGAAAATCATTCTGAAATGTGGCGAAAAGCATTACTTAACAACTGTATTGATATTCAAAATTGTAATGACAATTAAATTAGGGCAATTTAATATAGTTTTCAGCTAAGACTCATGGCTATGGTTGTATTTTAAAGGGTGGAATTTTCTAGCGAGTCCTATTTATTGTTCTAATAATGTAACTAGGTATTATTAACACAATAACCCGCTTAGCTGGTATAAGCAAAAGAAAGTGATGCCATCTAAATGAATGGATAATATTATATAATTATTATTTCCCTCTCTTTTAAATTATTTTTAATTAATGAGAATAGAGGGCAGTAATATGGGGACTGGGTGGTTATATACCTTAGTCGATCACCATTAATATTTGAAAATATTGCAACCCCTCTAATGACACTTTCATACAACTCTTCATTTTTTAAACAACTGCATCAAATGCCTCATATTTACTCTAATTTGAAAAGAACTTGCTAAAAACAAAAACACAAACTAAGTGCCCAATGCCATTTACTACTCATTTATTCATTTTACTTATTTTTACAGAAAATAGTGAATTGAACATTTTAAAAAATTGTATGAAAATTACTTTTTATGTTTAAGTCTCTTAAGTTTAGACTTAATTTTCTTGACCTGTCGTCCACTCATCCATTGAGGGTATTGTCCGAATTGATCCCTAAATGTTTTAGAATTTCTTAACAAATCTTTGTTTGTCTCCATTTCCTCCACTTTTTTTTCGTTGTTCTTCATTTCAATGTCTTTTACTTCGGCTGTCATTGAAAACAAATTTCATTAAATAAATAAAAAAATGAATAAAATATGAAATAATTTACAGATATTTTGTTGGTTGCTATCAATGGTAACAATGGTTTGCTTTTTTTTATCGACCATTTCCTTCAATTTGTTCAGTTCTTTCTCTCCATATCTCACTCTTTTAATTGCTCTCATTTTTCTCTTCCATTTACTTCTTAGACTTTTGGCCATTATTTCAGATTTATATTTAATTGAAACAATCAAAAAATCGACAAATTGTTTAATTTTCACAAAACGTGTTTTGGTTTACGAAATGCTGTTTAACAGTAACTACTGTAGTGATGGTCTCTATCAGTGCCATCTCTCGCGCAAAACAGAGAGCAGGACAGGGAGAGGGAGAGGGAGAGGGAGATTCTGTCTTGATATTACAAATTCTTATAAACTTTTATCTTACAAAGGAGCTATTAATTGCAAGATTTATTCTTAGCACTAATGGTTTTCTACTCAGAATTTTTGCCAAGATCGATTAAAAATTGTATATTAAAAAAATTGTTTTAATTATGGATGAGTTGGTGTATTATATGTTCTTGAACATTATTTGAATTGAATGAAAGCTGTTCTTTTAAGTAGTTTTTTGAAAAGTATTGCATTTGTTTATGGGTTTGAGAGGAAAGTCTTATTAGCTGTCGATTACGAGTCGAAGGAATTGAAAAATATATATATAAATATATTTTTTGGAAATACAGTTAATTAAAAGTTTTTGAATATTGGGAATGAAGTGATGAATGAGTGGAGAAATGGTAGTAACAAAATTGCGAACAAAATGGGGAGACTTGTGCTGTGCTGAGAGCTGTGGTGAGCGTCTGCGCCACTCGACTCACTCTTACTATCCATAGTTTGAACAAAATATCTTTCTTTGCTCAGAAGTGGTCCCCATTTTGTTTGAAGTTTAGTTTTTATGGATCTGTGATCCGATTATAATTATTGTTTGTCTCAAAGTCTAATAAATTTGTCATTCAATTAATTGAATGAGTATTTAGTTGTGATTTGATTGAAGGCAATGATTGGCTGATAATTAGTTTACGTATTAATCATATGAATGGAGAGCCGATTGTTATCACAAAAGATTGTCTTTTATATGATTTGTGAAGCAAACAGTCAGTGATTTACAAGTGAGACAAATGACTTCTTCCAGTGGTCTCCTAGTGATAGGTGGCCACACAGAAAATCAATGAAAGAGAGTACCATCAGTAAGGATGGCCACCGGAATCGGGTGGCTATAGATCACAAGAATAGCAATTCTAATACAAACACTCAATCGATTGAAACCCAAATCAAAGGTCAACAGCCGTTAGTTAGCGATCCAAACAGTCCACAACATTCCTCTTCAGCTACTTCTGCAGCTCTTTCGTCTTCATTGACTAATAATTTCTGTCCACAAAACAGATCTCAAACAATAACTATTCATTCAAAGAGTCTAAATCATAGCAAAGCCAAGGATTGTGTGACAAACCCTTCCTCGACAGCAAATAGTTCGAGCACTTCATCCAATCCAAGCGCTACTAATTTTGATGACGACTATAACGAATGGGAACTCGGAATCGGAGATCTTATCATTGATTTGGACGCAGATATTGAACGTCAGACCAACGACAAGAGTCAACAAAGCAATTGCGTGAATATTATCAGTGATAATACCAAAGGAATTAAATCCATCGGCGATTCTGTCAGACAATCATCTGATTCATCGGACACCAGTCAATCAGAACAGGTCTCTGTCACTGCAGCTACCAGTCCATCGACAGCGATGTCCAGTTCTAAATCCACTCGAATGGGAGTTACCAGTGGTGCAGTTGCCAACACTGGTGTGTCATCGGTGTCAGGACATCACCATCATCATCACCACCATCATCACCATCACCACCACTCAAGTGGTTCTTCGACAAACTCTTCATCGTCGACATCATCTTCAGGTTCATCTGCACCGACAGTGGGTTCGAGTGTCGAACATTCGGCAACAGTTGAAAAAGGACTTAAAATGAAGATAAAGAGGAAAAATATCGGAGGGAAGGCCTGTGAGGCTAAGCATGAGATCGTGTCCTCAGACATAACGGCTGCGAAATATTCATCGCCCAGAGATCACAACTCTGGTAACTCTTCTGTCATTTCCAGCGGTGTTTCATTTGGTGCTCATAATCAGGGTATAAGTGCCGTTAATTCGGGCACTTCTTCTGTGATTTTGTCTTCGGCCACATCGGACTGCAAGTCATCCAAACATTCAAATAAAGGAAAGGGTGGAAGTCATAGAGACAAAAGGGATAAGAACCGCGATAAGGATAAACTTGTTTGTGTTAACAGTGCTATAACTGGGATACCAAGTGGGAGCACTTCCACTTCTTCAGGCAATAAGACCAATACATTGACTACAAAATTGTCGACTTCTTCCAATTCAAGTGTTTCTTTGAATGAAGTGAACGGATTGTCTGTTAATTGCAAGACTAATGCTGAGTCTCCAATAAGATCGAACCAGTCGTCTATTGGCTCTTCGACTTCGAGCTCTTCGTCAGTCAATGGTTCCCAAATCTCACGACTGACTTCCTCTTCGAGCGTCTCTCCCATGTCTTCAAACACATTAACGTTGAAATTTCCGTCGGCGTCTCTCAACCCAACTGTGATCTTAAGGACCGACGAACTGACCAAAAACATCCCTTCGCCCAACAAAAAGATCAAACTTGAAAACAAAGTAAGTCTTCAACAGTTGCAGACATTTAATGCTATAACCACTCATATAAGCCATTGTTCATCACAAAAGTCATTCACATTTTTAACCCTATTCAACTATAAATAAGCAATCATTCATAATACCTTCAATCAGTTTCTCTGTTTATAATTTCACCTTGCCCACCAGGACCCTCTCCCAACACCCCTGCCATCACGATTGTCGAAATTATTTGTAAAAATGAAGCAAGAATTGAGTAATACAACCATGATAGTCTAATTGTGTATAAACTGTTAACTTTCAAAAGAGATTAAGATTTTTAATTTGAACATTGAAGAGGTCGGCAGTGCAGCGGCAAGGGTATATAAGTGACATCATACACTCCTTCCCTTCGCCATAAAAAACCTAATTGAAATTTTGAAAATATTAAAGATGGGATAATTTAAATAGAATAGTGGTCTATCGCCCTTTAAAACCTCATTTGATGCTTTAAAAAGCTTTTAAAACTGAACATTTTAGCATTTATACAAAAGACAATCTTTCAAATGTTTCTAAAATGTGCTAAACCTTTATCGTGTAATTTTAGATATAAGCAAGTTTCTTTAATAAACTTGAGATTTCTAATTTACATTTTCTATTACTTTTGTTGAAAAAATATCCAAAAGTTCTTTTGTTAAAAGTTGAAAAATTATTAATATTTTGTAGTTATCTTTCACTTCAAGTTTTATGTTGTATGTGAATATAAACAGGCTCTATTTCCCATTCAAAAACATACAATGCTTGGGAAAGAGTGGAAATGAATGCACGATTAATATTATTTATACATTGTTTTCAAAAAATGGTTATACCCTGTAAAAATAACCTGGACACAAGCGACAAATTACTTCATATTTGCTTACTTTATGTCCATCTGTCGATTTGGGATAAAACATTATAATTAAAGTATAATCGGGATATAAATTTTGTTATATAAATGCATAATTAAAGGCATTTTTATTTGTGCCTGAAGTCTAAAAATTGATGAAATATATAAGAAAGGTGTACGTGTTCACTAGTGCACAGTGCACTCCAAATCCAATATTATGAAGCCGCCGTAATTTTGAACATAATGAATGCTGTGCAAGTCAAAAACCAATGTAATAGACATTCCGAATTAGAATGATCCAGTTCAATAATTTTAATCAAAACTTGCCATAAATAATCAATTGATGATTTATCGGCTATTGAAATTTTGGGCAATTATAAGTTGATAAATTTAAAAATGAGTGGACAATGGGTTAAAATGAGTATTAAAGGTGCGAACTGCACTCTGTGCTCTTTCAGTCCAGAAAAAGTCCAATTTTCAATGTTCGCTAAATTAATATTGAATTTATTTTTATTTTATTTTTTCAATTCATTTAAAACTTGACATTAAATTCAATACATTTTAAACATTTCAGACGGAAGAGAGTATTTCCGCGACCAGAGATACGGGAACTTCAACCAGCGTTGGAACTATCACCGAACCCGACTGTTTAGGTCCGTGTGAGCCTGGAACCAGTGTCACACTGGAAGGCATTGTATGGCAGGAAACAGAAGGAGGTATTGAATTACTTGATGTGAACTTCATTTTTTCCGATATAACTGAATATCTGTCAGAATTGATTGAATCAAATATAAATTGTCAGGTGTTTTGGTGGTGAACGTAACCTGGAGGGGCAAGACTTATGTCGGCACATTACTTGACTGTACAAAACATGACTGGGCGCCTCCCAGATTTTGTGAGTCGCCCACTAGTGATATAGAAGCCAAGGGTAATAAGAACAGCAGAGGAAAGCGGGCCCGGACTTCAAACACCACTGACACTACTGTTGACAACCGAATAGTTCAGAGTAAACTTCGCAACGGAAAGGGCAGAAGAACTGCCAACTCTGGTTTCACTGTACCGGCCAGTCCTGCTAAGAGTGACTCAAATGCTCCCTCTTCTTCCAAGAGAAAGGGCAGACCTTCTGATCTAGAATTGAGTCCAATCAGCGATTCGTCTAATAATGGAAACAATAATATAAAAGGAAGCAAAAGAAATAGATCTCAAACACGTAATACTCCGGTGTTGAGTGAGCCCAACACTCCTGTGGTTCAGCCCTCATCGCCAGTCCTCATTGAATGTCCAGAACCGAACTGCAGTAAAAAATATAAACATATCAATGGTCTTAAATACCACCAGACACACGCCCACTGCAACGACTCCAACAATGTCTCCATTGATGCCAACACCAAAGACAACACATCAGATAATGAGGAAAATAATCTCGATTCAATTAGTCTGCCCTCAAGTCCTACCAATAAGATTGAGGAGTTGTCACCTGAACTCAACGACAAATCGAACTCAGCTTCGACTTTGAGGACGAGTACCGTCGAAGCAAATGAAACGAATAACTTAAAGAATGACTTAAATGTCATAACTGGTGACCAAAACTCAGACAAAACAAAGTTTTCTGCAAAACCTGTGATTTCACAGTCTTTGGCAAACAGTGTGACCACTAGTGCTACTAATAGTGGTCCGGCTTGTATCAGCACCAGCTCTACCTCAGAAACCAGTATTTCTTCACTTGCGAACAGTGCCAATACATTCCTAGTCTCGACTCAACCGTCTTATCTGATGGATCAGAACAATTCTGACCAATTAAACCCCAAAGTCGACACTTCGAGCGACAATAAAATTAAAGGTTCGACCGTAGGTTCTGCAGCAGTGAATATGAAACCATTGGCAGCTTTGCCACCGATTCTGTCGGTGGCCACTACTTTGAAAACTGTTCAATCGAAATCTATTTGCGGCGATTCCGACACTACCATCTCTTCCTCTGATGGCCCCAAAAAAGAGAAATCAAAACATAAGAAGAAGAGCAAAGATAAAGATAGAGACAGAGATAAAGACAGAGATAAAGACAAAGACAAGAAGACTTTTTTGTCTTCAAATTCAACTAGTTCAATGGCTTCAGATATGAAATTCTCTACAAAATCTATGGATTTATCAAAAGCCGAATGTGAAAGAACTGACATTCAATCGATTAACTCTATAGATGGACAGACATCTAATGACATGTATTCAACTGTTGATTTAATGAATGGTTCCAAAGGAAGACCCATTAGTGTGGAAAACACTTTTAAAGAATTGAATTCTTCAAACAGTTCAGTAGTTTGTGCCGATTCTGATGTTACAGAAAATAAGATGAGTGTAAGTGAAGCGTCTATAGAGAATGTCCGAAGTCCCGCTTATTCGGACATTTCCGATGCCAATGACACGACTCCAGCCATCGAAGCCGATGATATCGAAACGATCGACAAGTCTGAAGACAATATGACTGTAGAGAATGCGAGCTCTGAATTATCAAATCAGAGTTCAACGAATTTCAGTCTCTATCCATACTTCAATCAATCGCAATATCTGGTGCCTGTGGGCGCAGCCAATGAGTCGCAACGCCCAGGTGCTAATATCAAGGAAAACAGTAAAAATAGTAATAGTGAGCCTGACTTTTCTCATTCGGTCAGTTCAAAGCGGCCACGCCTTAACTCAGACCAAAGCGACAAAAGCCGAACCGAAGAATCGGCAAATAATATGAAAAATATTTCAGATTCAACTCCTTTGCCATCGGCTACTCCTCCAGAGAATGTGCATGAATTCGGTTCAGTGAATAGCTATCCCTATCCATTCTCATATATGCAACGATATCCGGGATATCCAATGGACCCGACATATCACATGCATTTATTGGCCACTGACCCTCATTATAAGGAACAGTGCGAACGATATATGGAACAGGAAAGGCTCCTTAAAGAACAGACTGAGAAAAAGGATCGCATGACAAATGCTGAGTCAAACAAAGGAATTTCTCCTCTTATTAGCAAATCGATTGAATCGACAGCCAAACAGTCTTCGGCCAAATCACAAAATATGAGACCATCTTCTCTGCCATCAAAAAGTGATATCCCTTTCGAGTCTAATCCGATTCCAACGAATATAAAAGAAAAGCAGAGCGAAAACCGACAGATTCTCAAAGAAAACATTGAACTCAAGACCCAAATGGATGCCAACAAAAGTAGACAAAATAGTCTTTCATCTCATTCAGGTCTTTCAACCACTCCTTTCGACCCTTTATTTGAGAGGCAAAGAGAAGACCAGACTAAACGGTATTTTATGGACAGTTTAATTGAACACCAGACGAAACCAGACACCAATGCAGTCATTGGACCGCCTCCTCTTCTTAAGGACGGCATCAATCGAACAAAGAGTGAGACTAAGAGCTCGTTCTCGAGTCATAAGCACTCGTCCTCTCCATCACTCTCTAGTCCTAAACCAAAAGATAATTCGAAAAAAGACAAATCGAATGAAGAAAAGGACGACAAAAGTAAAATCAAACTCAAAGAAGAAGGCGTTAAGCCTACTATGGAAACTACTGGACCGCCACCCCCTCCGACTAATGGTTATTATTTCAACCCGTCGTATTTGCCGCCCCATTTCTCGCCATTCGATCACTCACATCCAATGTTTAGAGCCGGTTCTATGAGCCCTGTCATGATGGGTAACCCATATTCGAGTCAATATCTTCCTCCACAATTGCGTTATCACATGTCCCCAGTGGCGCCTCCGAGTCCTATTGGGTCAATCGATATGGCCGGCACACCCTCTATATCTGCTTCACACAATACAAGTGAACCGTTAGCACCAAAAATACATTCGAGTGCTCCGAACCCAAAGAACATGGATTTATTACATCCCGTTTCGCACTTCGGTTCACATAAAATCCATGAACTTCAAGAAAGAGCTTTAATATCTCCAACGAGTGCTCCCACTGGTCCGCATCATTTGCCTCCGCCGCCTAAGACTGGGGTCAACACTAATATGCCGGCACCAGCTGTTAAATCCTTAGGTTCAGTAGGTGCCGATCATTCAAACCCTATTAAGGACGAAACGACAGACGGCAAGACAACTGATCGGCAGCGATCACCTCCTCCTCAAAGACATTTGCACACTCATCATCACACTCATGTGGGAGTCGGTTATCCCATCTACGATCCATATAGCGGTCAGTATCTCTTAAAGAATGCATGCGTTGCCCAGTTACCTGTTTGGACATACCTTTTACCAATTGTGAAGCCCTTCGTTGAGGACTTCTTGAGTTAGAGTTAATACTTGTTTATTACCACATTTAGTGCCACCAAATTGGAAACAAACACAAAACCAAAGCCATCTCTCGTATAGGATTATGGTATGACTTCAGCTCATAATCAGATAGTTTTACTCAAATATTTTTTTCCAAACATATTTAGTCTTCAGATAAATAGACTCAATATTTCAAACATACCTCTCGACACACCTTCCACTTAATCAGATGGAGTCCATTCAATTGATATGAAAGCCATTAGCAATATTCCAGACCAAATCAATTGAGACTTAGTCATTTTGAAAATGTTCACATCTTTTCAATGAGTGTCAGACTTGCACTTACCTTAAGATGAGGCTTCACAACAGAACCATTAATCGTTAGTCCAGCTTAAGACCAATAGTTGACACAATTTTAAACAAACAAATATTGTCAACAGATTTGATTGAATATATCTTTTGTTTATAGCAATGATTGTAAGCCATTCGGCGTCGACGTCAGTTCCGATGCATCCGTTTGTACCGAAATAAATTTCTGGCAATTATTTCCTATTATTTTCTATTTATTATTTAATATTTGAATCTTATTTACAAATAGGTTTTGTGCTCACAATTATTGTTCACAACTTGTAAACTCATTTAAACCATTGCTTTATATATAATAATCAAATCGTTTTATTTATTCATTTTTTAAAACTTTTTTGTTGATGTAATGACTGAATGAACGGCACAACGATATTAACGCGACTTTACATTGTTTTTTGGTGTTGAGTGATATTAATGTAATTAAAACTAATATAACAATACTTTTAATCTTATTTTTGATATCAAGACTATGATTCACTTCAGAGAGACTGATAGTTGAGTTATGTTTTGACTGAAAGCCAATATTTTTGTCCCAAAACACGGTTCGAGAAGATTTTTGTGCCTCTTTTCAATTTTCTTAATGAATGCACTGTTTTTTAGTAAATGATTTGTTCTCAGATTTGAATGACTGCCCGATCGTTAGGTCTGTTGTCTTACTTCGATTATTACTTTTTAGTGCCATTTCTTATGACCGTCAGAAACAGTTTTAATAATTAATTTACATTCCTTTGGATTGGAATGACTTTTGACGAGAATTTTGTAAATAATTGCAAATTTAAAATTCCAGACCTGAGCTTTTGGGGACAGCTTTTGTCTCATTCAATGTTGTAATTAATTATAAGATATAGATCCCAAAAGTGATATTTCTATCATTTTTCATTTATTGCAAGAATAGTCATAAATTAGAAAGTTGAATGATTTTAGAAAAATGGACATGCTACTGCAATTCAACTCCAATATAGCAACTATTCCTACTCTGCAACTCAGCTCCGACTACAATCTGACCGATGTTTTCGATAAGTTGTGGTAAATTTGTTTGACTGTTCGAATCTGAGGGTCGACTTGTGATTCACTTTGAATTCAATCACAACTACATCACAATTGAGAGCTCAGGACTGAAATATTCGATTCAATGTTTTAATTAATTGAATTGTAAATAAAGTCATTGTTTCTGATGATTGTTTGTATCTAATAATCATTTCTGTAATTAAATCGATTGAATGTAATATAATTGTAATTTAAATCAATTATTCAATTGATATTCGATGACCGCAAACAGTTTATCCAAGATTTCAATTAATTTTGTTGACTTTAATTGTCGTCAAACGCAACTCAAAGGCAATCTTAAGGCTTGTGTTTGAGATTCAAATTAATGTCGACATAAATATGTAACTGTCTCTATAAATAAGTGGTGAATACAGGACCACAAGTAGTCAATTGACCCGATTCTCATTCAGAAGACTAACCGTTTTTAATGACATCTTCGGTAAACTTGTTTTGCGTTAAATTTCTGACAAATATATTGATATTATTATTATTATTATTATTATTGACAATAATCAACAAATTGAAGACTTAGTTATAAAACTAATGGAAATGGATTTTCAATTGAGTAAAACTTAGGTTTTTAACACTTTTTAATTGTAATTTTGAATTTCAAATGCTTTTAAAGGGAAATAAAAATTGATTTCAAAATAACTTATTTTCATTCAGTTTTAGATTTAAATGAAGCCATGAAATCTTTAAATCAATTAATTAATATTTTTTAAAATTATTGATCTAAGCAACTTTCAGGCTTTTCTTAAATTGATCCGACATTAAAACAAAATAAATGGAAAGCCATTAAAATCTGCTTTAATGCAAAGAATTGCCTTCCAGTGTGAAAAGGGGTTTAAATAGATTGGAAACCAGTGATTAATAATTTACAGGTTATAAAAAGTTAATAAGTTTAAATCAAACATGATTATAGTAACATGAATATGATTAACAGAGAACTATAGGACCAGACTCTTAGAGCCCTTCACACAAATTGAATTTAACCAAAAAATTATTAAAATCAATCATTCGTTCAATTCTTACATCAGTTGAAGTCTTCTTTTGTTTAAATAATCAATAAATTGTTGAATGAGTTTAATAATAATTTTGAGCTGTTTTTTAGTCATTCCTGGAGTGGACAGTAAAAAGTCAGTCATTGTTACTAAAAGTCTCAACAAATGAATGAAACCATAGATTTTGATCGATTCAAAGGGTTGGTCCGAATGGTGTTGCAGTTGTTGTCTTCTAAACTGTTGTTTCTCCTCTTCGTTATAAAAGAGATAATTATTTTCGATGAGAGAACTGAAATAGATTTCTAACGAACTCTTGAACTCAATTAGGATTTGGTTCTCGGTTTCAATAACTTCTGTTGAGTTCGGATTTGAAATAAGAAACGAATTACTATTTAAAGTGAATTCATCGATGATTTGCCACACATTTGGCCGAAATGGCAGTTCATATAATAAATGATTGACTCCACACCGGATGTAGTCTTCATCTAAAATGGCTTTCAAATCATTGGTCAGACAATAGAGAGGAGTTTGAGAGTCGGGTTCTTCACAAGTGTTGGACTCAGACATTGTATGGCCCTCATTGCTAGCATTGGTTCTAATGCTTGTTCTACTCATCAAAGAGTGGTAATCATCCAAATCATCAGAAAAAGGCGACTGTCTGTCCAAATCATCCTGAGTTAGTTCTTGATCGAACTTAAGAGTATTTTGATTGTCGATCACATCATCACTGCTGTCGTCGTTATCGTCTTCCTTAGGAGTGGTTTGAGAGCTATTAGTTGTGGTGTTCACAGAACTGACGACTATTTCCTTAATTATTGCCGGAATTTTGTTAAGTTTCAGTTTTTTGCCCTTCAGTCCAATGGCCGCCTTCTCTGCCAAAGACCTCTGAAGACATCTGTTCTGTGGATTGTCTTTAACGATGTCGCACTCTTTAACGATTCGATCCCAGGAAGAGTTCCAGCCATAGAAGTGCACCAAATATTGGGGGCATTTCCTTCCGTTGGAGTCTTTGCCGACACAACACTCGAGTATTTTGCTTTCGTAGAGAACTTTAGCCTTTTTGGGGTCCGGTTCGTAACTGTTCCCAATTGACACACCATTAATACATCAAATCAGTGACTAATTCCCATACAAACCACAAGACTTTCTCATTTTCTGCAAAATTAAATTTGATTTTTCGCGTCGAAACCATTTTCTCGATTTATTTGTTTAAAAATCTTGAATTTCTACCAAAACTTTGAGACAAATTCAAAATATAAACAAAAGGTTTGTTTTTCAGTTCAATATTATTGAGAATCAAACACTGTTTTGACAATTTAGGGGACAATTTAGAGGACAAATATTGTTATTATTTATGTTGAACTATGTGTCAGTCAATTGCCTTCCATTGACTGACACATAACTCATACATAAATAATGGCAAACATTGTCCCTTTAAATTGTGAAACAATGTAAAATGTTTACAATTTGCCAATAAATCTATAAACGGAGTAGAAGTTTTGTACCTAAACAAAGGAACAAGTGATCTGTGCAGACTACTCAATTTCATATATTAAATATTCATTATTTAACTGCACAGCGCATTTTGTTTGCATATAGAGCGTTGGCTAAGATTCTAACTAAATATTTAGCGCCAAATATAATACTTATGAAATACCGCTTAAGTCTTGAATTAGAGGCATAGGAAAGCAGGTACAAGCAAACATGTTTATAGATATATATTTATTGAATATTCTAGATAAAATATCACATAAAAGGTTCTATATGTTGGCCATCACAAGAAATCACATAACACAATCTTTTAACCCAGTTCTTTCTTGTGTTGGACAACATTTCTGGAGTAACTATTCCGAATGCCGACCGAATAGCTTCAATCAGTTCATTCAGAGTTCTCGGTACTAATTTAAAAGTGTGGTTCTTGACAAATGACCAGAAAAAGAAGTCCATAGGAGTTAAGTCTGGAGATCTCGCTGGCCAATCTGCAAGACTGCTGAAATCCTTTCCAGCTCGCCCGACCCAGCGATCTGGGAAACATCGCTGCAACCATTGGCGTGATATGGTTGCATAGTGACCGGGAGCTCCATCCAGCAGAAAGACACTATCTTCAAAGCCATCCATTGCTCGCAGGTCTGGCAGGACCTGTAAATAAGTTAAATTAAGCTTAATTCAGTTTAAATCCAGTTTAATCGGTAAAATTACCTGATTTTCCATCATATTGGTGAATGCAACACCAGTGACCGAATCATTAAAGAAATAAGGTCCAATTACTTTATCTCCCCATACACCACCGAAGACCATAATTCGCTCGTCGTCTTGGACATTATTCTCAGCAAACCAATGAGGATTTGTCTGAGCCCAGTATCTATTTGTTTGATGATTGAAGTGTCCATTCAAATAAAACATTGCCTCATCTGTAAATATAATCTTCTCGGCTAAATTGGGGTCTTCTTCTAAGGCATTCAGACACCAATTGGCAAAATCAACCCTTCTTGGATGATCTCCATCTGAAAAGTTGATATTATCGTTAGATATTCTAGCAGTTTAAACAATTTTAACTTACCGTAAAGTCTTTGGCACTTTTCCTGTTTGTATGGCCAGAACTTCTTTCCTTTAAGAATACGATTGGCGGTAGATTGGCTTATTCCTGATTTTCCAGCCAATTTATAAGTCGATTGTTTGGGGTTTAAGGTAATTTCGGCCAAAACATCGATGATTTTATCTTCTGTCATGACGGATTTTGGCCGAAAATACGTTTTTCTGGATAAATTACCAGTTTCTTCAAATTTTTTAATAATTTTTTGAACTGCACATCTACTGGGATATTTTTCCCAAGTAGGAAAGCGTTCTTTTAAACACTTGATTACTTTAGTAACACTTTTTTCAGTAAAATAAATACCAATAATTTGAATTTTAATTTCTAAAGACCAGAACATTTTAGAACTTAATTAAATGAACTCCAGATATTGAATGATTGAAATCTAAATGTTCTGATAAAGAAAATCATTTGACTATCTTATCACTTTTAGAGATAAACTTTCCTATGAATGACATTTTAATCTTATTGTTTGTTATATTGAGACCTTTACTGCATGTGACGTGGGAAAGCAGAGGTTTATTCTAGTATATGCCTCTAATTCAAGACTTAAGCGGTAGTTTTCTTACAATTTTTGAAAAATAGATTAGAAATATTTAAAGCTTAGATCAAAGAAGGATTTTTGCCAATATTTGCAATAAGGTTTCTGAAATAATCTAGTAATTTAATGTGATAAGTAAGACAACGAATAAAAGGAAAATTCTAGAATTGACCAGAGGGGTGGTCTTAAAATAGCTTACGGATATCATTTTGATAAAGTTGACAATAAAAAACACAGCCTGATAAATAAATTAAGTCAATGAAAATTAAAATAAACCCATAATAAGGAAATAGTTGAGACCACAAATATAGAGGTATTGATAGAACTCCCAGTTATTCATAGGAAACAAATCATAGCAAT
>JAQIWP010000259.1:0-30876 GCA_034695525.1 Euzetes globulus
GACCATATATTAGCCGATTATGACTCAGTTGGCAATTATTATGACGACAATTATAAACGCCTGACTCAGTCGTGCAGAGATACAAATTTCTCATATAAGAGACACACCATCTCTAAGACATCATCAGAGAGCAGAGGCTTGAAATCAGTCGGAGGCGAAACAGATGAACATAACTGACTGAGTGCTCATATTTTGTCTTATAGTCGACTATTCACTGAACTTTCATATAATTAATGTTCAGAAAATGGTAGAAACTGACCATTTTTGGGCCTACACTTAGGAAATGAGTGTTCATTTCTTTTAAGAGCACATAGACTGCCCATCCATTAAATGCATAAATTCTTTTCTCTCTAAACTCTTTTGCCATTTATTCAATCGTTAAAACAATTCATTGACTACTCTTTCTTTTGAGTCTTTGAAGAAGAATTTAAGCAAAAGAGAAAAATTAAATATAGATTATGTTTGGTATCAAATGATTCGAAATATTGTTTGCGATTCAATTCAACATTTTCTTTGTTGATGTCATTTGAAGTCAAAGAATAATGTTTTTGATGTTAAGCTTATTTGTCTATTGAATAAGGTCTGCAATAAAACGATAAGACAATGGAATGTCTATAATAGTGAGTGATTACCAAAAAGTTTATTCTTATTGCCATTCACTTGAATACGAGATGAATGATAAATGATTTTCGTTATATTCTTTACACTTCACTGAATAAATACTTTATGTTTACTCTAAAGTGAAATAATTTATTCGAATAACTGGTAATCATTTTGTTTCGTTACAAATACCGACTTTTTTCATATACCCTTCTTTCCAAAAGACTTAAATACAAGAAAAAATAAATATAAAACTCAAATATTGAATCACTGATGAGTAATATTGAGAGTCAATACGTGAAGTGCTGTCCTTCACTCTGTACTCATCCTTATGTTCCATTGGTTTCTCAAAAATCGATTTGTTTATTGAATTTGAACTGATTCTTGATTTTTGTTCAACTTTTTCGTTTCACATCTTATAAGAAATTATATCAATTTCTATGTTATTGATATTTACTTTATATTATACACTATTTTTATTTTGAAATTTTATTTATAATTTCATTATCACATTATTATTAAATACCCTTAAATTGGGGCTACAGTTTCAAATAACCAAAGACCATTTTCCATCAACTTAAAATTAGTACCATTTTCGAATAAAAAATTATCTTTATTATACTTCTTGGTCATTCTCTACAGTATTTCCTGGCTGCCATCAATAGTGGCAGTCATAAGATACTGTAGAGAAAGCCAATATAGACAAGATCCTTACTTTATATCATTTAAGCCAAAATTTGATAAACAATGAAAAATTTGAAAAAAAGGCTATAATTAAGAATGAAATGAAATGATTGAAAAATGAATTGAATAGTAGTATTGGGCACTCATTCAGAGACAATCAATGGGTTGGAAACGATCCCAAAAAGACCAAAATAATCGATTTAGCAATAAATTGATTGCTGAACATAAAGGTTCTGTCAAAGTCTCATCAATTAAACTTATAATCATTGGTTCGAAAGATAGATTTATATCATACTTTTGGAATGATATGAGATGAAGATTGTTGCCTGTCTCACTCTTTGCCTCACTCTTTGCCTCACTCTTTGCCTCACTCTTTGCCTCACTCTTTGCCTCACTCTTTGCCTCACTCTTTATCCCATTCTTTATCTTTTCTTAAGCATTGAATTATGCGATTTAATGATTGCCATTTGGTATCATTTGATTGCAGAATAACTGTTAAGGACTTAAATTAATGAAAAGAATTTCCTTTTTTCAATACAACTTTATTTTGTCTTTAGAGATAAGAATAAATTTCTTTCTTTATTGTAATCATTAGTTAATTTTGTTCGTAAAAGTAGTTGAATATTATTTATTTAAAAGTAGCAAATCATGAGATAATGTCAGTCCTAATGCTCTCAAATAATAATAAATGTTTCGGATTTGAATTAAATGAAAAGAAATACTTAAAAAAATGAAATGTATTTCTACTCGAAAAGGATATAATGTGAAGAAAATCCCAGAAATTGTTTGAGCGTTGAAAAGCCATATCAATAAACTGCGATAAATGTTAGCAATATTTACATTCAGATACTTTTGCCGTTTATTTTATGAGTAGTTTTCTTATAATATTCTTATGTCTGAGAAAATGATAGTTACATTCGTCGGCCTATTATTGCTATGCAAGACATTAGTATAGTTCTAATCAGAAAAACAAATCTCATAAAAGAAGCCGTTTTTGGACATTAAGTTTGTATCTAATAATTTTAGGCTATTGCCAACAATTGTATGTATGGGCACCGGCTTTAGTCGTGAGTCTGATCACATCTAAACAACAAAATTCTATATTTATATTAAACTCTCAATGATTTGCTCTGAAAGCACACAATTATGTTGAAAATCCTTATATATGATCCAAAGACTCGAGTGTTTGTGTTTTCCCAGAAATTAAAGAATTTCTTTAATATTCTCTTCTAATTCAATGTTTCGCTTTTCTATTTCAGGGCTTTTGTAAATATTTGTCATCTAATCCTAAAACTGAGACAAATTTTAGACTCAAAGTTTGAAAAAAATAGAAAAACTTTTCTAATCAATGGGGAGATAATAATGAGATCATATTTTTCAAATTGCACTAAACAATGGTATAGAAGCTGAACCCAGAACTCAAGAGTCAGCAAAGGCACAGTCGTATAAGTCAAGCTAAGGCACAGGTAGAATTTCATTAGTGGTCAATAGGATTGCAGTTTTGGTCAGTTATTAGACTTAAGGGACCAACTTTTCAATGTTGAACTCCAGGTCTGAGGGTTGAACAAAACAGCAATGGCTGCAATCTGAGGGATGGCTCACTATATCATTGTCTCCTATTCAAGAACCGTTTCATTGAATGTTATTTCAGAAAACTTTTACTGCAATCGGTATCTCAAGAGAATACGATTCTGTAATATAAATGATTTTTTATCTCAAAATAAATGTTTGACTTCTCATCTATTTCTTTGATACTTGACTTTAGCCATCGTTTGAATCATTTTTGAAGTCTGTCAGTGACGAGCACTACATTCAAAAAAGTATTACCAAATGTGTAAAAAATAAAATTCAGTTGTTTCTTGGAAAATTCAATTCAAAACAGGATCGGTCTCATTATTTTTCGGATCCATAATTATATTTGCAATTATATCTAATTTATTCGGCGGTAAAATATATTCATATTTAGTATATAATTATAAAAATTGTCATTAATTTTAAATATAAATATGCATAAATGAAAATAAGTGAATACATTTACAAATGAATAAATTAATCTGCCAAAATTTTGTCAACATTTCGTTATTAAATTATCTTACCTATTTTGTTATAAAAAGCTGTGGGCAGCTCTGCTATTCACACCGTGTTTATGACAGGAAGAACATTGTGAACAGAGATGCTGGAGGCAAGAGATCCAATCTCGTTTTCTCATCTAGCTTCTTTAATTATGGCAAAGTTATCAAATTTCTTGTAATGTTAAAATTTCGGTGAAAGCTTTAGCTCTTGGCCTAATGTTTTGGTATATTGTTGTTTGAAATGTTTATATAGTTGCCAGTTTTGTAAAATGGGACAATTCTTACAAATGGAATGATTTAAATGTTGGAGCTTTTCAGGAATATTAGTTCACTGGATGTCTACCATATTCTGTTGCACTAAATCTGTATTTACGAAAATTGAAAAATTTATTGCTTTTCTTGAATTGAATAAATTCTTTATTTTCGGGCAAAAATTGAATTTCTCTGGAATTGAGTTTAAGTGGACTCAATCGACTCAATCGGTGCACAAAATCCACTCCACTATTACTTTATCGTAACTTAAATTTTTTTTAAAAATGAAACTTTTATTACAAAACTAAAGCAAATCATTTATCACAAAAAAGTTTCGATTACTATCACAAGTGATATATCTATAGATTTAAAATAGGATTAAAGAGAATATTTATTTTTTTCGCCCAAAAAATTCATTTCAGTAACGATACGGAAATAAATAAAATTTGTTACACAAGAATGCATTTCAGACAATATTAGTCCACTAAACAAGAAAAGAGAAACAAATGCTCAGAATATGATGTAATCCAGTGCTCACCAGAGCTCAAGACTAAAATATTGTCGACTCGGTTCAAAGAAATATCTAAAGTATGAAAATATATAAAAAATTTAATCTAAATAAGAAAATCGAAGATAATTTTAGGCAGACATGTGCAAGGTTTCTTTACCCTAGGGGGATATAACAGGGGATAATCACTCATCCTCAGACCAAAATCTAGGGGAATATATTTCAAAAATGGCGGCGGCCATCTTGTTCTTAAATACTCTTATTTCCAGTAATTTAAAGCGTTAATTAGCTTAATTAAGCATAATTAAGCAATTATTCAAGTTACAATGCTAAATTTCTTAAAATAAAGGACAAAATGGCCGACTTTTTGGCCGCCATTAATAAAATATGGCAATTTTTAGGGTGGCCAGTTTCTTTGCGTTTTTATGGTACCATTTTTCTCAAACCTAGGGGGATAGATGACCAAATCTCTATCTAGGGGGATAATTCAGAAAATCCCCCCCTTGCACATTCCTGATTTTAGGACAAATCAATAGCCAAGAAAATGGATAGCAATCGATTAAGTCTTCTTGAATGGCTAAAAAGCTGGGAGAATTTTTTTGCAATTACAATTTAGAATGCTTTGTAGAGTGAACTGTGATCGACCAGGATTCTCCTTGATTTATAAACTATTCCTAGACAATATTTACCGATTTGGCTAGGGCAACTAGAACAGATTTTTGTTAAATAGAATTTGTTCATAATTTTATGTTTGAAAATTAAGGGCTGTTATACGAAATGCCTTTATTTTTATGTTTAAGCTGGTCACACTAGTTGTAAATCACCTTCAGGTGAGAACATGCTCTGTATCATTAAATGAACAGGCTCTATTCTTTAAATGAAACGAATTTTGAGTGCTTTAAATTAATATATATCATTAGTTTTTGTGTATTTGCAGTGAATGTCAAATATTGTATTTGTTTGAAAAAATGAGTCTTTGATTTACAGGAAAAGTCTAATGCGATAACACATATAAACTTAATTTAAAAGTTATTCTTTTTTTAACTGTAGTATCGATGCCTCGGGTAAACTCCTTTGAGAACAGTTTGCATTTGATCTGATTTTCAGATTTCACAGCAAAACAGAGAAACGCTTCTTATCTGCTGTTCTTATGGAAAACAGGGGAAAGGCATCTAAGGGTTAATGTATTACTTTTTCCACAATACGTTCTCTCCCTTTGACTTTCTCTCAGTTTTCAATTCTTTTTCTTAAGAGAAAACTATTTTTCATTGAAATCAGTTTTCGTTTTTTCAAAGACTTGTTATTCAGAAATGACTTTTGGTTTAGAAATGTTGCGAAAAGAAACGACAGTCGAATCAAAATATCATTTATTATTTATTGTTATTTTTGAGTAACAATCTGTTATTATAAACTTTTTTCCATTTGTTTCTTGCAATAAATCAAATCACATTTTGTTCCCATTTTTGCTTTGAATATTCATTTTTCTTCACAAAAAAAAATTCGTTTGATTCTAACCACAATGTAATTGACTCAATATTACAGTCAAAGCCAATTATAACGACAGTTCATATATTTTTCACTTCAAAATTGTTGAATATTTAAATAAATACTTAAAGCTTTTTGGTTGAAAGTAGGATTGGAGCAATCAGATTGCTAGATTATAAGGTCAACCGATTAATAGTGACCGACAAATAAACAAAGCCTGGTCATATAGATTAGTTGAGACTCTGATTATTAGTAATCTGTTGACAGGAAGTTCTTTCAATACATTTATGACTAAAGTTCTTAAATTCAAAAAAGAGTTCGTTTTCTAACTTTTGTTAGTTTTTAGAACAAAGGGTTTAATACTTGAGTCTCGCCTTTGAATGCATTTATTTTAGTCTTATTTTGTAAGGCATTTGACTTTAATTGCAATCAATTGGTTATAATTTTGTTAAATTATTTATTTTGCAATTGAATCGAGTTTTGAGTGATTAGGTTATAGTCTTGAGGAGTGGATCAACAGATATGGGTAACGAAAACAGAAGCAATAAGTGTCAGTCGTGTGGATCTTCTGAGTTGGAAACGGAGAACGGCTACAAAGTGTGCACAGATTGTGGTCACGTGAACGGCGATAGCATCCAATTGGATGACGACCCGATGCAGGTCCTGATCACAAATAATGGCCAAATGTTTACCAATCAAACGGTCATTAATTCTGTTCGCAACGAATTGGTGTCCAGTTCTAAGGCAACTGCTGTCCAACAAATGGGAATACAAACGGCCGAAACACTGGCTCTTAATTATAGCTTCAATTCTGAAATGAAGAACTATTTAATGGATTGGTATACCAAAGGTTTGGATCACAAGAATTTTTTTAAGCAGTCGCTGAAGAATAAAAGGATTTTGGCGGCCGTTTGCGCCTACATTACGCTTATGAACCACAACGAGTCGATTGCCATCCAATATGTCTGCTCTGCCGTCGACTGCAGTGGCTTCGAATTCGGACAAATGCTTAATCTGTTTGTCAACACATTTCCCGAATGCAAACCCAAAGCAAAGCCTATCGAAGAGTTGGTTCCTTCCGTTTTGGCTGACTTTCACATGAATGAAGAGGAAGTGAGTCCTTTGCGGCAGAGAGTGATTGACATAATAAGTATAGAGAAGGCCTGTTGGCTCGTCGACGGCCGCTCTCCTCTCCATCTGATCACTGCCGCCACATATCTGGGCTGGAAATCACTTCAACCCATAAAGAGGGCGGCCATCGATTTCAATGAGTTCTGCAAAACTTTTGGCATCGAATACAAGAGGACGAGCATCAGTCGAATCAAAGAACTTAATGATGCGTTCATCAAATTGGCTCAACTCATACCTTGGGTCAAATTTCTTCAAAAGAAGATCCACAAGAATAATGTGGCCTTTTTTATCGACGATATCATCCAATATCCCAATTCATTGATCTTTGATCTCAGAAAAGATGTCTATCAGCAGCTCAACCGAAAACAGAGCCATTCCGACGAAGAGGACTCTCATTGGATGAATAGCTTCAAAAGGAAAGCCAATTCTGATAAATATGGACCACAAAAGAAGATCAAAGAATGTCAGCTCAAAACTACTGAAAAGGATGAAAGACAGGAACCGACCGACATATCTGACACTGAGATCAACGGCTATTTGAGAACTCAGAACGAAATCAAAATAATTAAAAAACTTCGCAAAAGAGCCAAAAGAATGAATAATGAAAGTCAACTGTAGTTCTGTCCAATACTACAGTCCGGTGACTAAACTCCCAGTTATTTATGATAATTATTCCTTCAAATGACATATCAATTATTCCAATTATTATTATTATTATTTTGATTTTTAGTCAATTTTCAATTAAATTGAATTCAATTATTTTTTAGTCATATATTTGTTAACATTTCAAATGATTATTCAATATTCAAGAATATTATGTATTTTCCAATTAATAATAAACTTCAGAATTGTATTCAAATTACACAAACTTTTCATTTTTAAATGTTTCCAAATATGTTTGAGAATTGCAATGTCTTTATAGATCATTTATAAGACCCTCTTCTCCAAAAAATGGCGTATAAACATATGCCTTAAAGATCGGCTAAAAGAATAGATGTATAGTAAATGTTCCAGATTAGCCAGAGATGTAACAGTTGAAGGTCCATGACCCTAGGGGCATATAGGAGGGTGATTGTCACTCATGTCCAAACTTATAAAAGAATATTTTGAAAATGGCGGAAGTAAACCCCCATTTCCGCCATTTTGTCCTTAAATAGGCTTATTTTGGGTAATTTTAAGTTTAATGAAGACACAATTGAGCTAATTTATCAAATTTTAAATTTAAATTTTTTAAAATAAAAGACAAAATGGCAGACTTGTTCGTCCACCTTTACCAAAATGGAAATTGTTGATGGGTCAGTTCTCTAAGTTTTTATCGGACAATTTTTTTCAAATCACCAAATCTTAGAACTAAGGGAATATTTCAGGAAATCCCCCCTTGTACATCTCTGAGATTAGTAATTAAGACAATTTATTTTCCTTTAATGATTAAATTTTTGAAACAGAAAGTTTTGGACATCACTGAAAAGTCTATATCTAAATATGTTTTAGAAATCGCAATTAAGTTGAGCATGGTGATGTTAATAATAATCATTAGTTGAACGTTCCGGGAATTGCAGGGAATGGCAGGGAATGGCAGGGAATGGCAGTTAGAGCGGACTCTAACGGATAAAACGTTCATAATTTTGCTACAATTTCTCCAAATGTCGTCAAAATAAACTGTAAATTGATTTAAATATTATTGGAATTAATTCATTGATTTTTTAGTCAATATTTTAATTTTAGTCATTGTTTTAATTAGTTTTAGGTTTCATTTAAGGAGTCTTTTCGTAAATTAATTGAATTAAAGTTGATTTGAGAGGCGATTAAAGACAATTCACAGAAAACGCAATAATCGCCAAAAGTGGTGATAATGTCGGGTTCGGTGACCAGTGGACAGACTGTCAGACGACCGAAAGGTACGACAGCCACACAACGACTCAAACAAGATTATATGCGTATAATGAAAGACCCGGTGCCGTATGTGTCGGCCCATCCCCTGCCCAACAATATTCTCGAATGGTTTGACTCACAATTGGATTAATCTTTGTTTTGGACATTATTTGTAGTATTGTATCGATTTATAGGCATTATGTGGTTCGAGGACCAGAGGGTACGCCATATTCTGGAGGCATATATCACGGAAAACTTCAGTTCCCGTCAGAGTTTCCATTCAAACCGCCGGCCATTTATATGTTGACTCCAAACGGAAGGTTCAAAATTAATTGTCGTCTCTGTCTAAGTATAAGTGACTTCCATCCGGACACCTGGAACCCCGCCTGGAGTGTCTCCAGTATTCTTACCGGACTCTTGAGTTTTATGGTCGAAAAGAACCCAACCATGGGATCCATTGAGACCAGCGATTATGAAAAGAAGTCTTTGGCTCAAAAGAGCCTCGAATACAATCTGAACAATAAAGTCTTTGTTGAACTGTTCCCCGATGTGGTCCAGGTTTGACCACTCCTTCCAGTCGACGTGTTTTTACATATTTGTCCATTTGTTTAGGAAATCAAAGAAAGTCTTCGAAAGCGTCAATCGATTGATGCAATAAATAGCGTGAGTGGAAGAGTCACCGAATTGGGCAATTCCTTGCGTTCAGGTCTCAGAGCTAATCCAGAGGACGGCTACTTCGGCAACGCATTGGCCAATGTTCTAGTGATCGTTGGATTCGTGGCGTTCATGTATTCAGTCCGATGGGTCCTCCTTTCCATCAGTGAAGACAGTAATTGAGTTAAATATGTGATAGTAATCAATATATTTGGAGAAAATCTTTATTTTATTATTTAAACATCGATTCAAATATTGAGCTCTCATTTTATCCAACATTTGATTTAAGCGATTAGTTCACAAAATTAATTAATTTTATATTGATTTTATTGAATCCATTTATCTGTACAGTAATTGTTATAAATGAACGCATTTTCTCTTTTCATTCAATTTCTTTAATCCTTTTATTTAAGATTAGTCTCAGTTTTCCATTGAATTCTTGAGAAAATGAGAAAAATGTGTTTTTATATTACTATTAACTCTTGTTATAACTATTCGTATATTGTATTTGAATGAAAATAAAGTTCAGATTATATTTAATTAATTGATTGCTGGATAAAAATGGAAAGCCTTAGGTTTGCGCGAGAATTACTTCGGAATCGGCTTCGGATTCAAATATTTGCACCTCTAAAATGAATTCTTTTAATACAATTTATGTCTTGATTTGCCTTTTATTTGTGGTCAGCGGATCAGAATTGGACAAAGAAACTCTGGCCAAACGTCGATTGATGAACATTACAATGATTGTTGGCTTTTTCGGGGTTTCATGGGCATTTCTACTTTTGATTGGTGTTGCGAAGAGCTGGATGTTTCCAGACAACCGCAAAATGGAACAGGTCGTATCCCTTGTCATGTGTTCGCCCAAAAATTTCCGAAAGCAGTACAATATTCTGTTCAGAATTGGATGTGCTTCAGATGACTTCGATTGGTATAAGACAAACATTGACATCGAACTGTTTGGCCCAAATAAGACATCCCTTGGACCTCAGGTTCGCTTTTCTGCGGCCAAACTCTTAGATCCGATCGACTCATATATGAAGATAATAATGGGAAGACTGATACCTATTACCAAAGTTGAGTGCATTCAGATCTCACACACGGGTCTCAAGAATACAAAAATCTTTCTCTTTTGGATCAAAGTTTGTGAAGTGTCTGAAAAGGGAGAAAATGAAATACAATTCATGAAAATCTTTGAATTTGTCGAAAGGAAACAGAAATTTCTGATTGAGCACAAAAACAAACCGATAGTGTATCCGCCCATACCGACCCCAACACTCACTTTACAGGAAGTTCTTTCCATTGGAATAATGAGCACATCTGTTATCGGACTGACCTCTCATTTGTTTTTGACTTCGATTTCAAATGAATCGAAATTTCTTTGGGTCTTAAAGGCAGTGGTTCTGAGTTCAGTGATTGCACTCTTCTTCCAATCGGTTTATATATTTATCTATAAATATATATTGAAGAAGTTGTCATATAAGGAGAGATTAGTTGAAGCACCCAGCCCAAGAAACTGGTCCAACTCATTAACAGTAGTACTAACTGTCGTCGCAATTGTGTCCATTAGTCTGGCAGGCATTACATGCATTTTGGTTTATATGCAAGAGCCAAGAGCATTGCAAGAATATCATTGGGCTTTAGTTGTCTTTATATCGATGGCTGTAGTGTTCGGAATTTGGTTCATTTCTTCCACAATTCGATTCAATTGTTTCAAGAAAAGCCAGGAATTCAATGATGAAGTGCTAGAGAAAAGTAAGAGCAGCCAATCGTTAATAGAACAGATCAGGAGTAACACAGTCAGCACAACCAGTACCGCAGAAACGGACCCAACAAAAGCATAAGACTCACAATATTTTGTTTTACTTTTGTATTAAATAATTTTTAAATTAAATATATTGATTGAAGTTTTAGTTTAAACTAAGTTTAATTTGAGATAACTTTTGATAATTATTGCAGACATTAAACCTTCAGACAAATTGCAGTTCATTTTAAGTCGACTGACATTCAATTAAAAGAATAAATTGTTTTAACAATGATTTACAGAAAACAAACTGTAATTGTTTATATAACAGATGCTAATTGAAGAACAATTGAGAAAATGTCTTAAATCACAACAACAGTGATGTCTCACAAAAAAAAATTTGATTCTAATTTAATTATTTAATTAGATATTCGTTAAATGTTTCTAATATTTTTGCAATAAATATAATTCAGAGTAAATTTTGAGACAAAACCCGAAATTATTTGCAAAACAATTATTTGCTTAAATACCAAAACTTTTTTAAAAATAACAAAAATAGAATTCTTAACCGAAATTCGAGATTAAATGATATTTAAAAATAAGAAAATAGTTGTTTGAATAATACAAATGGAAATGAGTACACAATTCGATATATTTTGATATTTAATTCAAACATTTGCTTCATTACTGAAAACGACTCAAAACCCACTGAAAACACGCTTCCGATGAGTGAAAATAAGTTTAAATAATATTAAATATAACTTATATTATATAAGTCTTATGATTGGATGCAATAATTTATTGAAATTGAGTCCACGGATCAGAATCTGTTTTATTTGAAGATTCGCTGGTATTAGACTTGAAGTCACCGAAGATATTGTTATTATTAGGATTGGAATCAGTGGTCGTATTAGTGGCCGAACCGATACTTAAAGAATTCAAGTCTAATAAGAAGTCGTTATCGCTTTGAGTCGTCGCCGGATTTGCTTTGACTGCAGTTGAAGTCGAAGATGCGCTCGTTTTAGTGGTGCCGGGAGGGGGAGGCAATAATATTCCCCCTACCAGTCCACCTCCCGAAGGCTTAGCTCGCGGTCGACTTCCGGCACTACTGGAACCGCCTTTTCTCTGATATCATTAATAAATTAAAAATTTAATGGATTTTCAATTTGTGACTCAATACTAACAGCAATATTGAGATTGACTTTAATGGTCTGCCCGTCTTTGAAGCCTAAGTCCAGTTTGGGTTCAGTCTTTTCGGGCTCCAGGTTTTGTTTTTCCATCTCTTCTTCCTTTTGAAGAATTCTTGAGAAGAATTTCAATTAATTGCTAGAAAATGGTCCGAAAGAAAGATTACTTGAAGTGGTCCTGAAGAGCTACGTTTAGATCAAAGCTGTCGCCCCGGTCTGAAAACCCGATTCCGATGAAGGCGTTCCTCCCGTTGTCGTCCTGAAGACGAATTACAAAATAGCGACTCGAGTCGGACACCGATTCGATTGCAATTCCCGGGTATTTATCGATCGGACATTTACCGAACAATTCGCCGGTCATTTTATCCTCCAGTTTAAGAATACATTCTTTGCCTTTGGCCACTACCCGGAGGCGACCCGTCCAGGATGGAGAGTCCAGACCCCAATCCGTCGCTCTTTTTATGCAAAATCAATAAAATTAATAATCAATTATCAAAAATATTGATAAAAAAAAATCTCAACCGATGAGCTCTGTTAGAGGTTCGGGGTGGTATCTTATATATGAAGACATCGGACTTGACCAAAATGACCCTCTCGTAATCTTCCATCGCTTTGTTGTCTTCAACAATGTTTTGGTAATTAAAGTAATGATTGAATCATAAAATCTGCCCCTTTTTGCAGACCTTTACTTATATAAATCCAAAAACAACGTAATCATTAGAGGAGTGAGAATATGGATAAATGGTGACATTGAATGCGTCGAAGTGTTGAATGGGTTGAAGGTTTCCCTCGACGTTAACTACTTTTGAACCATAATTTAGTGAACAAACCAAAGGTCACATATTTCAGACATAAATACTGTGATATTTAATCAATAATTTCAGACAAAAAATATTAAAATTCAATTAAAAACAAATATTTAAATAAAATGACAATAAATTATATGAAAATGAAATGAAATGTTTAAGTAGAAAGAAGTATAAGTTTGAATGAATGGCAATTCGGGACATTAGGCTGACTGGACATACTTGACCTCATCGAAAGCTTTTCGGGCTTTTTTAAGCTCTTCGTTCATAAGCAACAAGTCTTTAACTCTGGCGTACTTTCGGGGATCTCTTTGAACCAAATGCATGACATCTTCGACCGAAACCCTTCCCTGTCTTCCGATATCCATAGCTCTCAAAGCCATCTCATGAATAAACTGAATGACCAAATCCTCTAACATATCGACAGATTCAGTGTAAGGGTTTTGGTCGTCGCCGAACCCATACATCATACACCGCAACTCCTTCGAGAAGATCCGCTTTTTCTTGTCTGAAGACTGGGCGTCACTCGACTCTTGTGTCTGTGACTGAGAGGGTTCTTCTTCTATATCATCGGTGGTGTTCGAAGCCATCAAATGATATTTTTCTTAGAAAATCAATTCAAAGAGTAATATCTAATGGCATAAAGTGTTTACATTCGTTTGAACCACAAAAACAAGACTTAGTGCTCAACGGACTGTCATCTGATCCATAATTGTATGAGAGTTCGGATCCGGCTTCAATGTCTTTGGCGGCAAATAAACAGATTCGTGGTCGCAATGAATCACTTCTGACGGGAAGAGCGTTAAGATTGGGATCACAGCTGTGGTTAATGAATCGCGAGTCGTTCCCAAAGCTCTTGGCGTCGATTATGATCTCAAAAGTGGATTCAGTGCCGAAATGTTCGCGAAATATGAGAATATAATTGTGTTCTGCCTTTGAATCTGAATATAATTTAAATCTATTTTTGGCTTCAATTTTGTCAATAACTTCACCGCAATATTCGACAACGAATTGACCGAATTTCAGATCATTTAATGTCCGAACGGAATAGCCTTTGAGTGGATCGAAGAACAATTGTATTAGACATTCGGTCGGTCTTTGTGTCCAACGATTCCAGCAAAAAGACTTCGGACTGAAATTTTTGGCGCAAAAACAATTGTCTCCGCACTCGTAAAGCGGTTTTCGCCAATTGATTAAAAAACCGTTTTTGTCATAATTGAGATCAACTCCACATCTACTGTAACTGCAATCACAACAGGGATCTGACCGTTCATTTGGGATCTGTGACCGAAATTCACCAAAAGATTGATTTTCTATTTTGACACAATTGCAGCCAATTTGACATCCGATCAAATCTTTGTCATCAAATTCGCTGTTTATGTCACGAATTATATTGGATTCAGTTCTGGTGAACGAATTAAAGATCACTTCAGACTTATCTTCAGAGGTAACCGATTCTTGTCTTTTCATTAAACGATTTGTTTTGATGTCAAATGAAGGGGTTTTATAATAATTGCGAAATTCAATGACAAAAACATAAACAAATGTTTTGTCAAACGATTGGTTTAAAAGTATTCCAATTGATTGATGAAGAAGAACAAGAGTATCGTCAATAAGTGGTTAGATTTACAGAACGGAACTGTTGACAAACAGATTGAAAAAAAGTTGACTTTAAGTGAGATTCTGATCGAGAGTTCGTTTTTGTCAAATCTGGTGTCGACTCAAACCTATGAATTCCTGTTAAACAAATCGTTGTCTTCACTGGAATGGCATCCAAAACACAACTCACTATTAGTCGGTTCCCGAGGAGGAGAAGTATCCTCTGTTGACATCAACTATCGATCTGTAAGACAATGTATTAGAGGCGGAGGTCGCGGACAACAGATCACAGCAATTAAATTTGATCCGTTGGACAGCAACTGGTTTTACACGTCTTCCTCTTCCGGCAAATTGATTAAACATAGACTCGACGGAAGGGAAGACATAACTCTGAAGAACACCTATGATTCGGATGAACTCTTCTATTCGAGGTCTTCACAAGTGTTTGAACTATATTTTTGTTAATCCTTTGACTGATTCGCAGATTTTCCTGTTTAGACGTCTGCTCTGATCGCAAACTATTGGTTTCGGGTGACAGCAAAGGCTTCATTCATTGGCTGCCATCTTCTGAATCGAGTGGCTGTGTGTCGGCGGACAGCCTTCAAGTGGTTCAGATCCATAGCTCTAATATACTTCACTGTGAGTTCAATAAATTCAATACAAATGTGTTTATCACCGCTTCTATTGATTGCACCGCAAAGTTGTGGGACATAAGAATGTTTAGCAACAAATGTGTTAAACCTGTGCTCACTATCAGACAAACTGAACCCTTAAATTCTGCCACCTTTTCGGCCACCGATGGGTCGACATTATTGGTGACCAACCATATCGATGAAATCACTGTTTACAGAGGACCCGACTGGCAGTTGGAGCGCTGGATTGCTCATAATCACCAGCAGACCCTCAGATTTGGTCTTCTAAAGCCAATGTGGCACCCAATCTGTGATCTCTTCATTATCGGCAGCTTCAGTTTGAACCCATTAGTCAGTGGCCAATATCTCGACAAACCACAAGCCATTGATGTCTTCGACGCTAACAAAGGAACTCTTCTAAAACGCGTCTCTGACGGTCACTCCGGTGTCATAACAATGAGTTGTTTCAATAGTTGTGGTGATGTCATCGCTGGCATCAGAGGACGGAATCTCATTATATTTGAATCAAAAGCAAATAATTGAACCCTTTTTTACATTTCAAGTATTTTATTAATTTTTTATATAAAATTCTAAAATCATTCAAAAATATTAATTAAATACAAATTAAGTTTAAAATATTATGAGAGTTAAGGCATTTAACAAATGAGTTAAAATTTAGGAAAGTTCCTCCGACTTGTCTTTGAGAGTCTATTTTCCACTTATTTTGGGGCCTTCTATTGATTCTTCTTCCGAACTATCTTTGGAATCACTTGTGGAAGCGCCATCTGAGTCTTCTTCTTTGCTGGCTTCTTTACTTTTCCAATCGATGTTAGGGTTTGACACATCTTTGAGGCTCTGGAATAAGAATTGGTCATTGATTTTCTCAAATTCTATCAAATTTAATATAATGTTTACGATCTCTTTATTGGAATAGCATTTGAACAAGTAAAAGACGGCTACAATAGGGATGGGCATAACTGAGCCAAAGTTGATGAACCAGCCCAAATAAATAGTCCATGTTGGGAAATGGTATTTGTCATAATGTGGTTCATTAGTGGTGTAAAGCGTCAGAATCAGAATTATCTGAAAATATTTTTACCCAAAAAGTGTTACTAAGGATTAGAAATCAGATACAAAAATACCAATAGATATGTAGGAGTTATGTATTGAAAAACGATTTTCCACAATATTTTTGGTCTGGGTGCATGACCAACCATCTCTTTGATGTGATCGAAGAATTTGTCGATTCCGTAAACCCAAGAAATGGCGACCACTTCTGTTAAAGCGATGATCATCGCTGAAGTGGACGCACAGAAATCATTGAATAATACGAACCAATATATACCCGACTGAAGACAAAACAGACATTAAAACTATTACAAACATTTCTCATCAAATATATGATACCTGAGTGCAGAAAATAAGTCCGCCGGTTAAAGAAGCGTAACAAAGCAGGAACAAAATCATTGGACGAGTTTTACGTTTAGTGGGAAAGTAGTCGAAAGTTGTGGCCATAACGCTCTCGATTGACGGCGTCTGAGAACCCAATCCAAGTAATACTAACATAAAGAAGAATGTAATGGAAAATAACTGTCCGAAAGGGAATTGGGCCACAGCTTCGGGATACAAAATGAAAGCCAAACCGGGTCCATCTGTGGCAACAACTGAGATATCAACATTTCTTTCGTGAGCCACTGAACCCATGTATGAAAATATGACAAAACCGGAGAAAATACTCGTGAAACTGTTCAGTAATTGTAAAGCAAAATAAAAATTTGATTATGCAATGGATTGTCAAACCTGTTGCCAAACGCTATTATAATGGCGTCTCTAATCAATTGATTGGAAAATTCATTGTAACTGCTCATTGTTATGATCATTCCCCAGGCTATGCCTATACAGCCAATCATTTCACATTTAAACAGATTTTCATTCCAATGTTAGGAATATACCCAATGAGAAGAATATCTGTTGACTGGCATCGACCCACACCTCCAAATGCAATAGTCTCTCGAAATTAGGGATTATATAGAATTTGATGCCATCCATAGCACCATCCAAAGTCAGACCCCGAACCAATAGAATGGTCAGACAAATGAAAGGAAAAATTGTCGTAAAATAAGACACCTTTTGATAAATTATCAATTATTTGAACTGAAAGTTCTGAAGAAATGACTGACTTTTCCTAAGCTTTTGACTCCCTTTATAAGAGAAATGAATACCAGAATCCATGAAATGACATTACAGGCAACGAGTGACCAATTCATACTCGTTATGTCTTCCATGTCATCATTGATTCGAAGCACTTTTTTATGCCAATACTCATCGCTCGGACTTTTATAGGTCCCATTTATTGTCTCATTTATTGAACCATTAGTACAGCTCCGGGTATTCCACTCATGTCCTGATTTCACAAAAGACTAAGTGTTTGAAGAAATAGACATTTTTAGAGATACCGCAGAATTGCCAGGGAAGAGCATTCAATGTGAACGACGAGAATAAAAAGTAGAGTGACCAGGCTAATAACATGCAATAATAAACTGCCTGAGTCATGACAACAATCATCCTGTGATTTGATTGATGTTAAAAATGTCATTCAAAGCGTTTTAAGACTTACATTGAGATTCCGATTCCAAAGAATATGGGCATAAAACTGAAATTATCCATAAATTAAGAAATTGTTTTCATTTAAATCTAGACTTACTTCCAGACAATCACTTTTCCTCTCGCTTTGCAACACAATAACAATTAAATTTGGACATAAATTTGAAAATTAGTAGTTTTACCCGAGTATTGGCCTAAAGTCATTTCGAGGAACATCAGCGGTAATCCCAAAAATATGAGACTCATAAAGTAAGGCACCAGAAAAGCGCCTAAAATCCAGTCAAAATTTAGGAGCAATTTTTAAAATAATGTGAAAAATAAGTAAAAGCGAGAAATACCCCCTCCGTTCTTATAACAAATATAAGGAAATCTCCAAATATTTCCTAAAATTTCAATAAAACACAATTGAATGATATTTATTAGTATTTTGTCTAAAATTACCAAATCCAATGACATAACTGAGACAGGTCAGCACAAATTCAAGATTTGAGTCCCATTTCTCTTTCTTCTCTTCCTTTTCGCCACCTTTCTTTTCGGTGTCTTTTTTCTCGTTATCACTTCCGTTTTTCTTCACTTTATCCATGTCTTTGCAAAAATTTACAAATTGATTAACTGTTAAAATATAGTAGGATTTGAAAGTCGGTAAACTGAGAAATGTTCTACAAAAACGAATTTCATGCGCGAGTCTCACAATTAAACCCAATTCATAATAGAATAGTGTTTGTCAAAGGCTTACATTATTTATACTAAATTTAATTGAAATCACTGAAACCTTTGACAAACACTATTTTGTTGTGAATTCGGCTAAATTGTGAGACTCGCGCCTGAAATTCATTTTTGTAAAACATTCCTGTGGTTACGAATTTTTAAACCATATCCCTTTAAGGACGGAAGGCGTGGCCTAATTTTTTGAGATTTTGTAAAATCGAATTTATTCAACCAATCAGTAATTAGACTAATTTTCAACGGGATTTTTGTGAAGTACAGTAGAACCCCAATATTGTGACTGTATTTTTGTTTGGCCGTTAGCCCTGATTATGACCGCTCGTGAGGTTTCAATTGTTGAGAACTTTACTTTCAAACTTAGTTCAGCCAATCAGTGAACAATAGTTCAATTGGGTAATAATGAAATTGTGAGCGAGCTAAAAGAAAATTACTAAATAGTATGGAATCTGATTTCATGCACACTCATTGGATTCACTCAATGCAAAAGACATGACTTGGATGGACTCGACTCTGGTGGGGATTAGTCGTAAACCTCTACATCAGAATTAGATCAGTTAGTAAACGGAAACTTATTCTAAATTGAGCGGCGCCTCCACATTGGACTCCGAATGAAGAGCAATCAGCTTAATGAAAGTTTGCCCATCACTCATAGGACAACAAATTAGCTCAGGGGGTAATGCAGTTTAATCAGGCTGAAAAAGAATAATAACCGCCGGGCTATCGGTGGATAGGTTAGGGTTTGGCTTAGGACACCAATAAATCAGTTAGATTAAGACAAGGCCAGCGACGGGATGGGTTAGGAGAGGATCATGTGCTTTTCTTTTAGGTGAAGTTATTCTTGACGCTTCTAAGATTAGCTTTAGTACGGAGGACGTCCGATACTTCTGGCATCGGATGTCCGATAATTTGTCGAACTCTGAACTCACGCTCAAAGTTTGATTGTCTAAAGGGTTTGGTTTTAAACATTTTTCCGACACAATAAATGGGTTTTACTGTATTTCACTACATTTTATTTCAATAATGTTTTGTAGGCGCGAGCCGTCGGTAGAACTTTGCTGTTCTCTGATTGGTTTGTGACAAATTTACAGATTGTTGGGCTCCCGTCCTTAAAGAGATATTTATCAAATCCTAATTTATATATTGATTGGCACTGTTTTGCTTTATAACCTCCTGTTAATGGTGAAGCAAATAATAATGAACAGGGAGATAATATACAAATAATTATTGAATTTCATCAGTTCTATTGGTTCCGTTCAAATTAACTTTAAAGATCTGGAACAATCCATATTAGGGAGGAATAGAAGACACTAAACTTGCTTATTCTACTTTTAGCTATTTCAAATAAATTGTCAATAATTTCTCTTACCAATATTACATCTTGTTGCTAGCAAGGCTAAAATCAGTTTAGGCCAATTTTTAAATATTTATTTGGGATTTTTAAAATCTTGATTAAAGTTCTATTTTATTAAAATCAATTTTTAAAATTTATTTATGCATTTGTTTATTCAATGAAATATTGATTTTAGTCTATTTGCTAAACAATATGTTTAATAGATGTAAATGTATTATTTCGAAATTCTTTTATTCTGGATTATTCTGGATAAAAGATTTATTCATAACATTCATATTCTAACGTAAAGCAACCAAGATGAATATTGTTTATAAGAATGTAATGCGTATTTTGTGCGCTTTTGGATGTGTTTATCAAATGTTTAATTTGAATGTAATTTACTTTTCTTACGAAACGACAACTAATGTTAGATATGAGACACAAAGCCATACATATCTGCCGGCGATTACCGTCTGTTACCACAAAATAGAGCAGTTGACAGAAAATTCCAGAAAAGAACTAGGCATTGACAGACTTTCATCTATTAATTTAGTTAATTCTAATTTATTGCAAAATATAACAATTGAAGACTAGTTCTTAATGATGGAGTCGGAGCCCAAACGACTGAAATATTGTTCTTTCAATCCGAATAATCACCAGGATGATTTCAAAAGTTGCTCTAATGTGACTAAATATATACAGTCTATTGATGGAAATTATTATTGCTTAATCATATTTCCGCAAATCGCAAAGGAACCAGATCAAATCTATAAGGTATACAACCAAGAAGATGCATCGAAAATATTTGTCGTTTTAAGTTTATTCAAGTCTAACGATTCCCATATGAATAGAATCACTATTCAAATGCATTCACGCAAACAAATAATGTTCAGTCAAAATAGCAAAGGATCACTATTTTTGGATATAAATGACCCCAATCTTTGTCGATTGAAATATAGTCGAAATGTTGTCAAATATAAATCTAAAACACTGTGTAATTCGGGAACAAAAACCAGAGACGAATGTGTTTTCAGTTGTTTTATAGAAAAATACATAAAAAAGAATAAAAGATATCCAGACTATTATCTAGCTAATAATTCGAGTATCAAACTCAAATTTAGTGAACTTCGCGACAATAGTTTTAATAACATTTGTCAAAAGTCATGTGAATCGCAAACGGATTGTTTCAGAGAATATTTTTCATTTAATCACGAATTGACAAAACATTCTGAGCTGAAGAATGAGTTTCATATTGAAGTTCAATACCCGACACATCCAAAAACAGTATACGAGATCAGTTTGAAACTGTCTGTCGAGGAATATCTGTGTCTTCTCTCCAGTGTTTTCAGTCTTTGGTTCGGTTTCTCGATATTAATGTTCACTGATTTCTGTCGAATACTATTCACTAAAATTCAAATCTATTTCAAAACAAATAATAATTTCTTTTCATTTAAAATCAAAAACAATAATAGAATTTCAATTAGAAATTTCAGAAATGTCTATACACCAAACATCACATATTCTGCATCAAGCACAAATAAAATTCTACCAAATGTAGAAATATAACATTATTTTTAATACTTCAAGGTGGTCAATAAAATTAATTTCAATCTAAATAAACTTGTAAAAAAGTACAGTGTATAATAATTTAGCTAGCCAAAATCTATAATATAAATTGCTCTTTAGATTCAAAATTTCCAAAGTTAAAACAACGCTCATTGGTTTTACATCTTGTTTTATAATAGTACCGTATTCCCTCACATTGTTCGGCATACCGGTATAAAGTGAGTAAAATATTTTTATACAATTGAATGGTAATTTAATTTTTAAATTTAAATTCTTTAATTTATTTAATATTATAGCAAATATTCCACATAATATAATTAACCCTAGAACAGCCACGTGGACATTGTATTGCCAGCTAGTTACAAATTAGTTAATAAAATTAACACGACAGCTAATTGATTCTTGACGTTTTTTTACTCTTGACTGCTGCAGTAAAATTAATTTATGCATTGAATCAGTATTGGCAGTATTATTGCCAACGTGGTTGTTAACGTCGTAAAATTAACATAGCTTTCCAGTGTTAATATTCTTGTAAATAATCGGATTCTTAGTTGATTTTTAATTTTTTGATGTAATGAATCAAATTTTGAAGTACATTAAACAAATATAAAATTAACACTGCCTTTAATTCAGATAAACTTTTGAAACATTTGCTTATTTTAATCCTCAAGTATATCAATGTATTTCTTACCGTATTCCCTCACATTGTACGGAATTCAGGCATAAGTTAGAAGAAAATCAATAAAATCAAAGATTAAATTTTATACAGGAAAGCAATATACATGTTATGTAATTGTATATAAAAGAAAAACATTTCCAAGAAACACTGGCTCGAGGATTAAGATAAGCAAATGTTTAAAAAGTTTCAAAAGGCATGCCATAAACACCATAAAGCCCTTTTTAAGAAAATGGTCAATTTAACTTATACCGGTATGCCGCACAATGTGAGGGTATACGGTATATACAATTATATTGCTTTCCTCAATTTAGACCAAATTTAATTTTTGATAATTGATTTTCTCCTCACTTATACCGGCATGCCGGTCTACCTCTAGGTATACCGCAATTAACCTCAATTTCGCTTTATACTGGCATGTCGTACAATGTGAGAGAATACGGTAATATAAAAATATGTTTAAGATATCAATTTCTAAGAATAATTTTTGTTTAATAAAATATATTGCTGAAGAAAACTTAGTGAGGATAGTTATATTGAGAAAATTTGCCAATTTAAATCTAGTGTTAACAGCGTTTCTCATTAGTATTTCCCGCGAAGTCGGACTTTTTTCCTTTTTTGTAAAAACTATTTCCCGCTTTAGCAATACTTTTTTCCTGTGGAATGCACTCTTTAGCACTCATACCACTGTTCATATTTTTTATAGTCAATTGTCTCATATTATTATCAATTTTTTTGAATATTAATCACATTAATTGATATTTCATTCATGTTTTTAATGTATTTAATAGAAAACAAATCAAAATTTTATGTAAGTCTTTGCGGTAATGCATTTCACAGGAAAAAGTAATGCTAAAGCGGGAAATAGTTTTGACAAGAAAGGAAAAAAGTCCGACTTCGCGGGAAATACTAATGAGAAACGCTGTAAAGGAATTGTTATCATAAATATCTTATGAATTGATGTAAAAGAGTATAACAAATGGTAGTAATGATTCATTTTTAATGATAATCAGCTATACTTTGACTTTCAGAACTAATTTGTTTATCAAACAACGAATTCTAGAGAACTATCGAGACTATGATTTTTTCAATAAAGGCATTAGAGAGAGAGTGAAGCGTTCGGCCCATTGAACTGATTTCTATAACCAAAAGAATTGGTATCTGATTTCACCTCAATTTTACGCGTCTTTACTTCCGTTTAGAATAAAGAGTCGAATTGCAGACGAATCAAGTTTTAGCCGAAGTTAAACACAACCATAATATGATTACTCGTCGATTGTCTTCACTTTGACATTCAGGCATTTCCTGTCAATTGTGTCGCAAATTATAGAATAGTTAACTAAAATCAGACAAAGCATGGTGATTTTACATTTAATTGACTATGTTTTGTCCAATATTAGTGAATAAATGTAAAATGAGTCATGTAAAGAAAAAGCACAACAAATAGAAAGGGATAAGAATTGGCTGAGTTTCATATTTATATGGAACTCAAGTCTATCGGGTTTTCAATCAAGTAATCGAAATTGCTAGAAATTAGCTCCAGGTCATAAACATTGGGTATATTACATAATATCAGATCACAATAAACAGTAATTTATGACAATTTACTCAAATCTATGATTTCCGATACTTTTGAAGTTAAAATTTGAAGTTAGAAAAGATAATAAAATTGATAATTAATAATATGATTGTTGATTGAATTGAAACAAAAGTTACTAAACTTAACATTTATCGAATGACTTAATATATTTGTGTTAAATAAAAAACTTGAAATATATAAAGAGAAGTGGAAAATAGGGCTATTTTAGCCTTTAGGCGGTTCGGACCCATAAACGAGACCGAACTCAGATTTAAGATCTGCAACACGTCAGGCAAGTCAACAGTTGGCCCACTTTCGGCTCACTTTCGCGCTGTTCAGCACTGTTTCCATTCTAAAACATATAAACTATTTTGTCTAAACATAATTAAAAGCAGGAAAGTATGAATTTAATGACTATCTGGTGTGTGTACAGCACATCCAACTTCAAAAGAACCAGTATTTCAGCTGTTCTTCAAATCGAAGATAAGTTTGATTCAAACTTTGAACACAGGTTTCGTCATTTACTCAAAAATCCAGATTTTAGTCATTTCTAATGAAAACATTAAAACTAATACAGGATTTGTTTGATTTGCAAATCATTTGAATAAATTCACTATCGCTAGTCTGACCCCAAGGCAAAGGTGAAATAGTGCTAGAATGTAGGCACAGGTGTATATCGCCAGCACTGTGCCTGTGCTTCCTGAATCGCAACCAACTCTCTGTCCCATTTAGATTGACTTTATTTCTTTAATTCCATTTTATTGTAATTTCTTTGATATAATGTTCTCTTTATTTACAAATATTTGAGTGAAGCTATGGTTCAACTGATAAGTCCATTAATTCAAAAACTTTCGTCGCCTCACAAAAGCTTATATATAGTGTCAACAAATGGCCAGACGTTGTGATAAACAAAACATTGATTTTCGACTAATTGCCGATTTCCCCAAATGTCTAATTTATTCAATTTTAAAAATGACAAGAATAAAGTGGTCCAGGAACAATAATCAATTAGCAATCATTGTTAACAATAAAACTTATTATTGTTCTAATATTTATACATATTTTAGGAGTAATTTTGACAACAATTTCATTAATTAAATAAAGAGAAATAATTAATGCGATTAACGACTAGCAGAACAGCAAAACAGTAAAACAGAGCCAATAATTTAAGCCCAAAATAACTGTTCAAATATCAATTAAATGGATTGCACTCAACATAAAAAAACATTAGAAAAACAATATTTTGAGCAAAAATTAAATATAAAATTTAGATATAAAACTCAAATAAATTTGATATCAAATAAAAATGGAAAGCAATAGTTGTGGAGATGCAGACCTGTGCCACTGCTGGACATGGATTTCCATTTGATTTATTAAATAATTGACAAAAACTCAATGGTTTAATGAAAGCAAAATAAAGAAGAGGTAAAAGTTTAGATTCAATATAAGTCGGATGTGAGGAACGTGTCTCTCAGGAACAATGATCGAGGAGGTGATCAAAAAGGTGATGGTAGGTGCTCAAAAGATGCTGGTAGTGGAGGTGTTAACAGTGGTCAATGACATTGATTAGTGTCAAAGTGGGCCATATTTTCAACACAAATGCGATCAAAGCTAACAATAAGTTTATAATTGCATTAAATATTAAATATAATAAACTTATAGAATATATAATACATGAAAATCAGTCAAAATTAGATTCACTTTCATTTAAAAATCGATATTCGAAACTAATTTACAGTCAATTCGATCAAACCATGGCTTTCCACACAAACGGTTCGAAGTTCATTATAATAACGATTCACAGCTATAGCGATGAGGCGTCTATGTCTTCCTGGTATCTGGAGGACAGGTAGTCGGCCGAGTCGGCCAATTGATGTAGAATTGTATGCAATCCCTGTAAGTGGTGGCGGAAAGCGGCCGATAAATGGGAAGTGTGTTCGTCAACACTGTCTCTATCGGTCATCAAACTGTCGGCCTCACTGTCTGTGTCCTGATCTGAAGAACTGGAAGCAGTGGAGCCCAGACTCCCCAAACTGTCGTCTGAGGGCTGTCTTATATGCTTGAGGTCTCGCGGAGAAGACCTGCCACTCAAAGGTATCAGAGATGTGGTGTTGTGTTGAGTTCCCGGTCCCCATAACAGCTCCTTCTTCACGTCGTTCAACATTAAGTAAAATGAGTGGAGATCCGTGTTGGCCAAAGCGGGAGGAATGCGGACCAGTTTGGCCGACGGCATATCCATATCACGCAGTTTGGACGGAACCAAAACAGTTGAGTCCATATTATTGACGGATTTAACGAATCGGTCCATCGCTGACAGAATCGACTGCTGAGAGCACGTGAATGAGTCGGACGTCGCTTTACTGGAGCGGCGACTCATACGACCATTCATGTCAATAGACTGTCGGGTCGTCACAACATTCTCGAAATTAATGATTGGCATCATTGCTGTTGCCGTCACTCCCGACAAAACACTGTTCAGACCACTGGTACTGGTGTTTGGGATATTACTATTGACAACACTATTAATACAATGACTGTTATTTGTGTTGCACTGGCTTTGAGACTGTCCTTCACTCAAATTCTTGGATAACTTGGAATTCTTGACCGAAGCGGTGGTAGAGTTGGAGGAAGTGTTAGTTTGTTGTGTCGCACAGTGAGAATCGTTAGAAGACTGACAGCGAGAGTGGTTCTCAATCGATGAGCACTCAAATGGTGTTAAATCTGGAGTCAGACCAGTGTTTCGAGAGTTAGCATTGAATGAAACCCGTCTCGACTTTTGCTGCAATTCTTGCATTTGTAGGATTTGCTGGCTTTGACTCAGACTCAGCCCACTCTTCGGCCCCAAATGTGAAGATCGCCTGAGGCTCTGCCACTCGTAAGACATACCCCAATAGATTCTATATAAAGCACTAAAACTTAATTAAATGGCAAATCCACTGAAAACTGGGATTTTCGACAAATTTACGTCTTTGACGTCGATTGACGTCTATTGGCTCTATTGGTGGCAAAACACTCTCCACTTATGGCACAGATTGACCACCGATTGGCTCACTTTTCTTATAGGCTTTCACTTAAATTAAGGAAATCCCAGCTTTTGCTCAAACTTTCCAAAAAGTAATGAATATTTTTGAAGTTTTTTGTCAAAACATTTCAATTTATTTACAATTTTATAGTCACTTAAAGTAAAACAATTGATAAAACGGTTTCCGATAAAAATGAGATTCACTTAAAATCAGACGACTTTATGATCGGCTGAAGAGATGAACGACAGATCAGACTTTAAAATGTTTTGTCGACCACTAAACCAGTGATGAGTCTTATATTCAATGATTAACTGATTCAGTGATTCAGTCGTTCTCTCAGTTCAGTCATCAGTTGTGGAGAGCTTTAAATAAAATAAGTTTCCGTAAAAACGCCGAAACCGAACTGAAAATAAGTAACGTTTGAGTCTAAGGTTTAGCCCTTCTTTGGAGCCGTTATATCGAACGGCAGAACATTACACGAGAATTGTATTCCCGAAAAGAGTTGATGTTTAGGCCCACAATCGCCTGATATTTGCCTCAATTCTATTGGCCCTCAAATATCGCTATATTTTTGTCACCCCATAAACAGCACAAACTCATTGCACACAACATTCCTTTCATTAATAACGTTATGTTTCGCATATTCTTCAGGAATTTATTTTTATTCTCAATAATTGACAATCAGTTTTGAATTTTGTTTCAATAAAAAAATTTACATTTCACATATTCAAGATTTTGAAACTGTTTACATGTTTACTAGTCAACATATCGAATGACTACGATGTATGATATTCTCTCTATCATAATATGACCATGACAGATGTTATTTTTAATTAAGCAACTTTTCCAAAAATTTATCATTTCTATGAATAAATTTCATTTTTCAGTCTAATCTTTCAAAAGATTACAAACTAGAGACTAATTAAAATAATAATTTTAACTAAATAACCAAGCTTATCAGCCGCTTAAAGAGTAAAAAATGCCCATACCTTAATCATTTTTTGTTTAAAAAATTTTAAATCAGAATTATTTGAATTTTTTATTTTTTTTCAGCATATTCTTTGTAATTAATTTTTCAAATTAATATTTGATTATAAGTTTGCACTTTTTTCGATAAAAAAAATTACAAAAGTACCAGCATAAGTTTAATTCATATCTATATATTTTTTTATTAATATATTTCTCATAAAAATTCCTACATGAGTTGTATCAAGGTCAAACGAGTTTTCTTTGGGAAAATAACTCACAACGATTATTAAGAATCAAATTCAAAGATTCCAATCATTTCAAAGGATTCTTAGCGTAAACAGAAAGGTATTAAAAGGTTTAAACTGTTATTATTGGGTTCGCAAACAGTGATTTAGAGTACTTACCAAATAATATGTCGATAATATGTTTTTGAAGTCTTGGTTTTTCCAAATTATTTGTTATTTAAAAGTAATCATTTAAGCAAATAATTAGTGGAAAATTTGTTGACAATTGGAAAGTTTTTCGAGCAATTGGTAAATTAATGAATAAATCAAATGAACTAGGTTATAATAAAATTTTCGAAAAGTCTCTGCTTTTATCATCTTAAAGACTTGGTACATTTTCTAAATATTATATTTAAACAAACTCAACTTTGAATTAGATTTGGAATTATTTAAGCTGAAAGAAGGTGAACCCGGAATCAATGGAAAAATATTCGAAAAGATTGGCGAAAAGCTTTCTTCTGAAGGGGATGAGCTTAGCCCTGGATTAAATTGGAATTAGCTTAACTCAATACAATTGATATAGTAACCAAAAGTATTGTCAAGAAAATGGTCCAATTAACTTTACCAAATAAACAAAAATAAAAGTTTCACCTTTAAAAGAAAGAATTGACCCAAAAGTAACTATTAATGGCTTAAATTCGAATCAATTGATGAGATTGTCCTTAATTTTTATAATGACATTCCAAATGCAGAACAGTTCTGTCGGTCTTTTCGTTTTGGAACTCTTTATTTATCACAATAATTGTTAATTTGAAAATTCTTAATAAATGTTAATTAAATATGGTCGTCGAAATGAATTTGCCTGCTAATTCTGTATTTCTTATGAATCGATTGATATGTTTGTGAACATTTCATTGGGATATGAAAATGCCTTTATATGAGCTCTAATAGTGTTACGCCTAATAGTTCTGTTTTCAACTCTTTGGTTAAGAAAATTAAGAAATAATTTTCAATTTAATGACTTATTGTTATGATTAAAAATAGCTGAACTCTTCAGAAGGCCTTCTCTAAAGTATTGCAAACAATTGGCATCAATCTGTTTGATAGCATTTAATCGGATAAAAGCTCTTTTGCTGTCAATATTGAAAAGAAAATAATAGAAACCAATAATTCTATTAATAAAATCGTTTTCAATTGTTTACACTTCAGATTTGGTCAATGGATTTACTCAAAGAACAACAAAATTGTAAATCATTAATCATTTGCTACAAACTTAAAATCCTTTCGCAAATAATATTTTTAAACAAAGTTAACTTATGATACAAGCAATTGAACAAGTCGAAATAAATAATTCCAATTATTTATAATACAGAATTATTTATGTGTTGCGAAATTTTTGCTTCATTTAAATTAATGGTTGAAAACACTTTTGGGGCTTTCCCTCCAGATATCCTTCAAATCAGCCAAGAACTTCTTTGAGAACATTTTAACCTTTGATGTCATGAATCCAAAGGTATTGCTGTCGACGATAACAGGGATGTGAAGGTGAGACATAAGACGATTACTTCGCAGTCAGGCTACGCGTCCAAACAAGAATTGGTGTTTTTGAACTCTTTTAATGAACTGTTTCACTTTAAAAACTTGATTTTGAACTGGAAATAGACGCCAATATTCCCACATACCCTCTAATAGTGCATATATCAGTCGTTCAATTGTCACTCATTAATAAATTATTTCGAGTTAACTAAAGATTCTGATCTCAACTTTCAGTAGAAATATTTATTTTATTTAAAAAAGCTTTGCCAAGGTAACATTTGATTTGCACTTTTTCGATAATTTTGCACTTTAAATGCCGAACGTGTTTGAAAGATATGTGAAATAAACTTTTTGTTTATCAATTGTTCCCTAGCTAACATCTTCTTATAATTTCTCACTGAATTGTATATAAAAGTCGTTCATAATCTAGTTATAAGCAGGAAACTTTATTTTGCGTTTACTGATTTTCCAGGTTACCTTGATAATGCTCAAATTGTTCATATCACCAGGTAGCTGACATTAAGTCAGTAATGTGCAAGGGGGAATTTTTGAAATATTACCTAGGTCTGAAATTTGGTGATTTATCCCCTAGGTTTGAAACCTTGGTTCCCTCTAAGCTATTAACTATTGTTTTAATTTAACTAGTGTTAAAATTTAAGACAATACACTGAAAAGAAACATGGTTCCAGGCAATTTCTGGAAAGTTGGAAGATTGAGAAAATTCAGAAAGACAATAAGCATGCAAAGAAATCTTTGATAACAAATGATGACCATCAAGATTATTATATATTAAAATTCCATTATCCCTTCTTACTAACAAGTTAAACAGATCCTTGAATCATGTGCGTTAAATTCTTTGGGGGGGGGGAAGGAGGGCAGCTGTGAGAGCAGAAGAATCTTATATATAAACAAATACTTGAAAAAAAATACAAACTGTGGGACAATTAGTACGAATTTATTGCTTTGAATCACCGCTTGTCAACCACTGCTCATAGTATGGCTTGTGAACAGAACTTCATTTAGCTAGGAAACAATTACCGTTTTCCACGACCTTTAAGGGCCGGTCCTTATAAGTCATTTTTCTGAGAAGGTGGTCCTTATAGATCATGGACCTAGCAATATGATTCTTATTTTGTATTCATTTGAATAAAACAGATTTGAATTAAAATTAATTTTAAATTAATTGATTTGAAGACTGGTCTGAATGTTAGACAATAATTGAGAGCTATTTCACTGAATTAAATTCCGTGAACACCGGTCATTGCATTGAATTGATTATAAGGACCGGTCCTTATAACTGATGCCTAGAAAAGGTGGTCCTTATAAATGATCTATTAGGGCCTAGCAACCGATTGTTTGAGGCTGAAATCCCCGAAATGACTTATAAGGACCGGCCCTTAAAGGTCGTGGAAAACGGTAA
>JAQIWP010000260.1:0-30835 GCA_034695525.1 Euzetes globulus
AAATGTTTGATAAACTACTTTTATTTCAAAATATTAGTACAAATCAAAGTTAGATTTAATTAATAGCAGATGATTAATGATAAACACAACCAAAGCGTCGGTCAAATCATTTTTAATTTGCGTTTCATTTGACTTCTTATATATGAATCTTGTCTTTCATTTGCTATTTATTTGTTTTTGAAGCAAAGGGATTATAAAGGGAGTGACAAAACTGAATCTCACTCCCTTTTTGCTCCCTTCCCATTAATTTTTTCACAATCCCTTCCCAATCCAATCCCTTTAAGTGAGTCGGGAGTAAAGGGACTGAAGGGAGTCGGGACTCACTTTTATAAGACTAGCTAGGATTAAGAATTTGTAAAGATTGCAAACTTTCCAACATTGAGTGTGCTAACTCACTACGACAATACGCCAGACTGGTCGCCATTGCTGAAAAGATGACCACATTTATTGAAGAGTTTGCCGTTTCGTTGTAATCGCCATTTTGTTTACTATTTTAGCATTATTCAACGTAAATAACCATTAATTAGGATATTATTCAAATTTCAATGCAAAATTCTTTAACATTAGAAACAAAATGGCGAATTCTTCACAAAATTTCTAACAAGATAGCAGTTACGGAAAAGACAGCCGCCGCGGTGCAAAAATTTGGAGGTCAATGCTTAAATTGAATTTTTGACATTATTTAGTTCGAATTATCTTAAATTCAGTTCAATTAATGATGGCCTAAATGTATGGCCACTCGTAGACACATTACAATTTCATTTGATGCCAGGCATACATAATCCCAACTGTCTGGACGATAATATTCAGCTCTCTGGTGATTATTCTTATGGCAACCAATCAGTGATCACCACATCTATTATTTTAGTCAATAATCAATTACAAGGATAGTTTTCAAATGTATTAAATAAATAATTAAAAATAATAAATTGCCGACAATTCCTAAGATTTATGTCTTTCATTATATTCGGAATATTATCTGAATTTTAATTTGTTTTTGATTTGAATGCAATGAATGTAAAGAAATGGTTCTATCGATGAAAGTGAACGAGTATTTGTCGGTTCCCCTCTTGTTTTGTCTCCTTTTTGCCAATGGTTTGGCCACAAACGACAAAAGTGTTGAGGAAGAAGTTTATGGCGTCAAATATGCCGACGAATGTGAAGGTATTCACAAATTAATCATTAATTTTGTTGATGTCTTCAGACAGTAATAAGTTATTGTCCTTAGTTTGTAAGTATTTGGTCATTGAATTGGAAGATAGACTCAAAGAAACGGCTAAAACTCATGACGTGATTGAAACCGGATATTCATTTGACGACAGGGCTAAGAATAAAAAGAAATATGTGATTAGGTTTGTCTCCAATCGTTTCCTCAAAAAGCAATTTTGTTGAACTTTTCCTCCAAAGTGAGCTCCGATTAGTCGAGTCTTTGGACAACATTTGTGAGGCTTTACTTCAGTATAATATTCACAAAGAGCGCAAAGACAGCACCAGATTTGCCAAAGGAATGAGTTCTACATTTAAGACATTACACGGTTTGGTCGACAAAGGCGTTAAAGTAGATCTCGGAATACCTTACGATTTGTGGGACAAACCATCGGCAGAAGTGACTCAAATGAAAACTCAGGTCTTTTTCAACTATTAATTGATTTATTTTCAACTGATTTATGGAATTCCTTACAAAAGTGTGAAACTCTTTTGGAAAAATACGAGTCGGATATCGAAAACTGGTATTTCGGTCATCAGAACCAACCGCTCCACAAGTATTTGTGTGTCGACAGAGCTCTTAAGAGAGGTGACGCCGGCTGTCTATCCGATCAAAATGATCAGGCCAACAATGAAAAACAAGAGCTTTGAGATTAATTTTATATTCATTTTATAGTCATTTTTAATATATTAACAAAAAATTAAATATATTCAAGACATCAAACAATTGGTTAAAATGGCATTCAAGTCACGCAAACGACACTAAAAGTCAATAATTGAATCAAATATTAATCTTAAAAAATTGTGGCAATTTTCCGGTTCTTTTTTGCCAAAAATAATCATAAATTAACTTAATTATGATTAAGAGGATGATTGTTGATAACAACCAATTGATTAGTTCCAACAAATCTATCGGTTCCTTTGATTGTGGACACAATTCTGGTTTTGGAATTCTTAAGAGTATTTGATTCGAAAACTTGTTATCAAAATCTTCGTAAAACAAACCATTTTTCGGTTTAGAAGAGGAGTGAGGATAAGATCCTCCACAACGGATATTATAGACATCTTTGACACTCTTGAAGTGGCGCTGCAGCCAATCTCGGAAGACAACAGTCTTGCAGTCGCAACGCCACGGATTCTCTGAGAGGTAGAGTTCATCCAAATGTGACAATTGGTCCAAAATATAAACCGGTATTTCCCTCAACCGGTTGTGACTCATATTAAGAGCGACCAAACTCTTCAAGAGATCAGTTCTCTCCAAACCGACGAACGACTCGATTGTATTGTTATTTAAGTGCAAATAAGTAACATTTCGCCAGTCGTTTACACCAATCATATTAACCGATATATTCTTAATGTTATTGTTATCCAGTCTTACGATTTTGGTCATCGAAGGCAAACTCATTGGAAGTGAATCTAACCCTTTGTCAGAACAGTTGACGGACATAACGCCCTGTTTTAGTAATAGAGAGCACTCGCACTGACCACAAACAGGACTCTCCAATACGAATAGCCTTTGACCGAATGTCATCCCTTCCGACGTTTCCGGACTTTTGCATCGAATCTTATCTCTGTTTATCACATTATTCGACATATTTGTGGTATACCTCAACAGCCATATTAGTTGATTATCACAATACCAATCATTATTGGCTAAAGATATGGACTTAAATTTGTGTTCAAACTTTGTGATTGTTTCCAATCGATTGTCTGAAATAAGAAGCGATTCCACTGAAAACAGATTATTTAAATCGATTGAATTCAACAAATTGTGGCTCAAATCCAATGAAAGCAATTTATTGTTTGTCGAAAACAAGGAATCCGATGAAAACTGCGTTAAATTATTGAACGATAGATTCAAATGCTTTAAATCATTGAAAAATTCAAACAATTTGTCGGGAATTTGGGTTAAAAATGATTTACTGATTGAAAGTTTTTCTAATGATTTGTCCAAATAATGAATCGATTCAATTACCGCCGAAGAATTACTTTTCCAAAAGTTTACTTCTTTTAGAATAATCTTTGAGTACTTTTTGCCACAAATGATTTCATTGTTTTTGTGAATCCAATCAATTGTATAATTGATTTGTTGATGACTTTCAATGTCTTTACAATTAATAGAATAATGAATTAAATCATTTGAACGATGATTTTGATGGAAATATTGGACAAAACACTTGGAATTTGGCACTTCTTCGACACATTTTTCCGTTAATTTACTTTTAAAGTCTGTGAAAATTACATTTTGTTTCGTCAAATTGATCAAGATACTAATTAAAATATTAATTAATATTTGGTTTTCATTTGAAGCTAAAAATGATTTCATTTTCGATAATAAGAAAATTTGTGACAATTATTAAAATTAAAGCATTTTTTATTAAAAATAGATTTGTTTTCATTTGGTTTGACTTTGATTTTGAAGGTTTACTTCATTTAAATATTTGTTTTGATAACAAATTCTGTGATATTTTTTGTAAACATTTTAGATAAATATATTTGCAATCATTTAAGTTAATTACAATTAAGTCATTTTAACAAATGATTTGCGGAACAACTGAAATGACAATTGCTTTTCACAAATGTATTTAATTAAAGGCTTAATTGGAGGACAAATGTGAGGACCCGTTTCTATGACGACTGACTCATTCCTTCTAATATCTGTCATTAAAGGCTTGACTAAATTTATTCAAATATTTAATCCAATTGTAGTGAAACACGTTATCAAAGAATAGTATTATTTTTGTTTGTTTAAGACAGAAATCGAGTCATAAAACATTTGTGTGATTGTGTGACAACAGTATCGCTCAGTCATTGGAGGCATACCTCCTATACTACAGTATTGATTGTTTCAAACATGTCTTCTAAAGACCGAATTAATACAATCGGCAGACATTTGGCGGGAACTGCCCATCAATCTTCTCCTTCGATTCCCAAGAAAAGGTTTGTTCAATGTCTCAAATAGTTGTCCAATAATTAGAATAACAATGATCAATCACAATTAAATTGGCCAGTTTAGCAATTTTGCTGTAACTTGTCCTTGTTGTTGTTGTTAGCCAATAACAACTAATTTCATATTAAAGTGTTAACTCTTGCAAGTTGTAAAACTGGTAGTTCTTCTATACATTGTTATAAAATGTGTTTAATCAGAGAATCGTTGTTGAAGTGGAACGGATGGGGATATAAGGACTCCAAGTTTCAATTGGATGACAACAATCTTATGTTCAGTTTCACGGGTGACCGCTATAAGATCGGAAGTCAGAAATTGCCACTATTTAGCCAATGGGTTGAATCCACTCTTGGCGTTGATCTCAAGAAAAAATTTCTTTCTCAGGTTTTAAACATTTTTATTGCCGGTATTTAGAACTCAGCACTCATTCAATTGCCATTTGATTGACAGCCAGAGTCGGAAGCACTGGATTTACCGAAACCTATAGTCAATGAGAGTCTAATCAATGAATTGCAAAAGATTTCGATTTCATATTCTTTTGATGCGAGCGATCGTCTGTTCCGAAGTCATGGCCACACTCTGCATGAGATCTTCACTCTCAGAGAAAACAAATTCAAAAGAGTTCCCGATGTAGTAGTTTGGCCAAAATGTCACGAAGAAGTGGTAACAATAGTCAGATTAGCCACTGATCACAACGCTGTCATCATACCATTCGGAGGCGGAACCAGTGTTTCTGGTGGTCTTCAGTGTCCTGAAGATGAGAAGCGAATGATTATATCATTAGACACCTCACAAATTAATAAAGTCTTGTGGGTTGATCACCAGAACTTGACCGCACACATAGAGGCCGGTGCTATTGGTCAGGACCTGGAAAAAGAATTGGCCAAACATGGACTCTGTACAGGACATGAACCTGATTCATATGAATTTAGTTCTTTGGGAGGTTGGGTCGCCACCAGAGCATCAGGAATGAAGAAAAACATTTATGGCAATATTGAAGACTTATTAGTTCGGGTCAAAATGGTTAGCCCTAAGGGCACAGTCGAACGCAACTGTCAGGTGCCTCGCATCTCTTCCGGGCCTGATATTCATCACTTTATATTAGGTTCTGAGGGAACTCTTGGGGTCATTACTGAAGTAACGCTTAAAGTCAGGCCAATCCCTGAGTGCCAAAAGTACGGGTCAATTATTTTTCCGAATTTTGAAACTGGAGTTCAGTTCATGAGAGGAATCGCTAAACAACAGCTCAAACCGGCGTCAGTGCGACTTATGGACAACGAACAGTTCATTTTCGGTATGTCTTCCAAGTTTACATTCATTAAATTGCTTTAAACATTTAATTGTCTTCTAATTACAGGTCAGGCTCTAAAACCGGGGGCGGCCTCCATCTTCCAGTCAATAGTCGATGGATTCAAAAAGTTTTATGTAACAAAAGTCAAAGGTTTTGATGTAAATCAGATATGTGTGGCCACTCTTCTCATGGAAGGCAATAAACCCGACGTTGAATGTCTTGAAAAAAGAATAATAGAATTGGCCGAAAGTTTGGGCGGTTTGTCCGCCGGCGAAGAGAACGGGAAAAGAGGTTATTTGCTGACATTTGTGATCGCTTACATTCGGGTCAGTTCTCTAAACTGATTCAATCACTTATTTAACGAAATTTCAATTTTGAAGGATTTGGGATTAGATTACGGAGTGGTCTCTGAATCGTTTGAGACATCTGTGCCATGGGATCGATGTCTAGATTTGTGCCGAAATGTTAAGGAAAGACTAAGGAATGAAATGAAGAAATATATAATAAGCAAACCGGCGCTCATCACATGTCGAGTCACTCAGACATACGATGCGGGGGCGTGTGTCTACTTTTATTTTGCCTTCAACTATCAGGACGGCATCTCTGGTGGCCATCCAGTTGACGTCTATGAGACCATAGAGTCAGCGGCCAGGGATGAGATTATTCTGAGCGGAGGCAGTATTTCGCATCACCATGGAGTTGGCAAAATCAGAAAACAATGGCTCGAACAGACTGTCTCACCCGTAGGTCTTGGAATGCTTAGAGCTGTCAAACAATATGTTGATCCCAGCAATATCTTTGGCAATGGAAACCTCATGAGTTGATAACCCAAATGGTAAACAAATATTCTTCTATTGGTTTGATATTCGAATCAACCGAATAACTGAATGCAACAAAAATGTGGTCTTTTCTCACAATTAAACCAATTAATTGTGTTTTAATAGCTTTTAGTCCAAATTAACTCATAATTCATTGTACTCTCAATAACTCAGATTTAAAACATTTGCTAAACTTTTTTATTGGTGTCTATTCCTGTATTCCTGTATTCCTGTACTTCACCCAAATTCCAGTTATTATGTATGTTATGTCTGAATAAAGACTAGAGTTTGGAAACACAAAACTCCCTCTCATTTGACAACTGTTAGCAATAAAAACAACAAACGAGTATTTATTTTTTATAACCTGCATTAATCTTGTTCTAGAATCGTTTAGTTTGATTCAAATGATGCCTTCCCAGTGGTCCCATCAAAACTCCTTCACAGTTGTAAGCATTTATTGTCATTTCACGTCTATATAACTGTAGTCTATGACTCTTCCCTTGAAATTGTGATGCAATCGATTAAAAAGTTTTTTTTAATAACAGTCAAAAATAATTTCGACTTATAATCAAAACTATGATAAGTCGAGAAAAGATTCTTATAATTAATTAATTTTTACTTTATTTGTGAATAATTTCTGGGTTTTAGTGATTTTCATTTGAATAAAGCGTTTCTAAGGAATGGTTCAAATTATTTATTTAAAAATGAATAGACTTAAAGTCAGGCGCATTAAAAGTCATCCCTTCTGATTGACATTTCTCATTAAACATTTGCATTTGAAGACACCAACGGGTCTCCACAGGGTCAACAAGACCATAAAAGTCCTTAAAACAATGGCAGACTCAGTTCATAGCAGATATGTCTCTTATATTAACCAAACATCAACTCAAAGGTAAGACGCATCCAATCATTTATTTCAATATTTTTTTCAATCACTTTTTCATAAAGAGATTCTACAAAAACTGATTATACATACGCCAGAAGTTATAGTTATAGGCGAAAAATGAATGATGGGTTAATGTATGAGTGGTCTGTGCCTAACATGTGTCGCAAAAGTATAGCCTATTTGAGTACTGCCATCAGAACTTTCAATAGTTTAAAGGAATTGTCAGAAGTGGACGCAAATAAGTTCCTAACGTTTGTGGCCAAAGGGTTCCGCAAAACAGGTATTAAATGCTATAATTGACTGACATTTTGAGTAACTCATTGTGGGAATAGAAAAGTCAATGGACTACGTGAACGACAATCAAACTAATGACAAAATATTACAGTCGAGTCAATGGAAGGGCGTAAAGAATACCCCTTCAAATGGATTCAACAAATTATTGTCCACTTACTGTCTACTCCTTTTATTAGTGGTTTTCGGATCTTTCGTTTGTTTTTCATACACTTTTGGACCATTAATTACTAGTGTATTGAAAACACAGTCACAAAAGGAAATAAATTATTTGGTGGAACAGTTAGAGGCCATTAAACAAGATTTGATTGCATTTAAAGATTCGAATAATGAATTGAGAATAATGTTAGCCACAGATCTGTTCTCTAGAGTTGATGACATCGATAGTAAACTTAAATATTTGGTTCTAAATTTACACGAAGACCCGAATCACTGTTTGGGTGAAGAAAACGATTCCACTCTTTATGTGGTCGGATGTTCTATCAATAAACCAGACCCGAACCCAAAGCCTGGACTCTTGCAATTAGTTTCAAGCCTTTCAAATAAGGAAAAGAATTCCTATACTAATCTTTACAAGTTTAGTGTCAATGCAAAAAACAAAGAAACATGAAACTTATCAATAGTTTTTTTTAGCTAGTCCAAACTGTGATTTCAATTCATTTTATTTTAAGCTTAATATTACTTAATCATTCGCTAAATGGATACTATTTTAAACGGATTTTGAAGACTCAAAATATATTGTATTTACTGCACTACACTTTGGTTTTAAATAATAAAAGAATAATTTTATGTCAATAATTGATATACTTTGTAGTAATCAATATTTAATCAAAAATCTTTAAACTCTGTCCAAAAGACAGTAAGTTTTTAAATAAAGCGCCAAATATTTAAAATATTCTTTAAAAGTTGGATCACGTGATCAAAACCAAAACACATGTCTTTTGGTTTTAATATTTTAAACTCTTTTGAAATACAGTTAATTATTGGAAAGTAGTTTCGAAATGGGATCTAATTTTGTTGAAGAATTACTTCAAAAAGTATCCGAAAATGAAGAAAAATCTAATCAAAAGGTTAGAGTCGATAAACCCATTGAGTTATTCTTCGATTTAAGACATCTTTTGGCTGTCGATTCCAACGAAATCAATGGCAAAGCCTTCAGGTATTTGTTCAGAAAATATTGTCAATTCATGATAATTAGGTCCAAACTCTTACGCAGAAGTAATAAAGAGTTGTATTTAAAAGACTTGACTCGAGATAATACTCAACTGATAATCAATAAGTTATGGCATTTGGAAACTAAAAGAGTAGAAGAAGCGGTTGTCGCGCAGTTACCGACCGAACAGTATTTGTTGCCGCGATCTAAACCTGTGCCCAAAGCCAAGGCTCCGACCAAATGGGAAACCTATGCAAAACTAAAAGGCATTAAACAAACTAAACGCGAAAAACTTGTTTGGGATGAAGTCGACAAACAATGGAAGCCTAGGTTTGGCTTTAGAGGAATCAATCAAAACAACGATTGGGTCATCGAAGTGCCCAACAATTCTGGTTTGCATTCTCTAAAACCATCCATTATTTCACTTAAATGTCCTTCAATTCAACAATAGATCCAAACGCCAACTATTTTGGAAAGAGAACCGAAGAAAAGAAGGAAAGGGTTGCCAAAAATGAATTGCAAAGACTGCGAAATATTGGTCGTTCCCAAAAGATGAAAGTCGCTGGCAATTCAGGAGTAGTTCCTCAATTGAATCAGTCCAGAGAACAGCTCAAAAAGGCTGCTGTTTTAGCAAAGAAAGCGACCGCTTCTGTCGGAAGGTTTACTGAATCGATTGCCGACGAAAAAGCCCCAAAAAATAGCGGAAAGAAGAGGAAATTTGAACCCAATTTGGGGAACATTACCAGAGAAAAGGATAAAAATCTCAAACTGATTGACGACATAATGAATAAAAAGCCTAAATTGGATGTAAACAAAGCGGTCGAACCTTTGGTCAAAAGAGATAATAAGTGAGTCTAATATCAAATGTTTAATAATTGACTTAATTATTATTATTGCAGGAAATGGAACCAAAAATCAAATTCAAGATCGAAACCAGACTTTAAAGGAAAGAAAAGCTCGAAATTCGACAAAAATCGAAAGAATGATAGAAATAGTAATCAAAATAAGTCGAAAACACCGAATAAACCCAACAAAACCTTTAAGACTTCCAATAAATTTGGCAAAAATGGCAAAAACAGGAAAAAGTAATTGGATTTAAATAACTGTTTTTTTGTGCAAATTGTCTTAAAATACTAAATAGAAGTTAATTATAATTTTATTCAATTAATTGTATAACTTATGAATAATTGACGGATGAATTACTTTCAAATAAAGACAAACTGTTTTTTGAAAATTTGAAAGATGAACCGATTCCTGGAATAAATATTCCTGATAATTAAAAAATAAATATTTGAAGCTTTGAATACCTCAATGTCTGTATCCCTGTTCCTGATGGAGACCAGGCCTTTTTGGATGCTTTGTTGGTCGACAATGACTGTGAATGGAATACCCAATTCGTCACAACTTTCAAATAAAATCAATTTTACAAATAGAAGAGTCTGTTCAATAAATACATGTGACTGACCTCTCGATGGCAATGGGTCTATTGGCAAAGAAGGGGAAGATTGGTATTTCAAATTCGTTGAGCATTTCGATCATATATCTAATTATTTCAATCATTCGATCGTTTATTTGAATGTCGTCTCTGAAAGTGAATGCGATTTTGAAAGGCGCTAACGAAGAGTTGAGTTTCAATTTCTGGGTTTAAATTGCAAATTAATTATTAAAGTTTTGTCAATTTTTAATAGTTTATCAGACCTTGACAGTTTTGCCATTTTTATAAGTCCTTTGGGTAAAAGAGTCGCAAAGAAATGAGAGCAAAGAGTTGTCTAAATTTAAATTACATAAAATGAGGTCACAATCAGTTATTCCGAACTTTTGCTCGACTGAAGAATCGCGATAATAAACCAACTCTTCCACAGTTTGATCTATTTCTTCGATTTTATGATTAATAGACCACTCAATACTATCTTGACTGGATTGAACCAGGTTGAATTGAGAATTTAGCGGCGATTTCGATAACTTTTAAATGAAAATTAAGTTAATTGAAAAGTTGTTAACTGAAAGAGAATTGAAATACATTTCTGAACCAATAGTTGTGAAGGGTTTGAATTTTCTGAAATAATTGCAAACTTTGTTGTTTCGGACAAAACAAAGCAAAGACCAAACAATCGCTTTTGTTTGTATCACTAATTCATAATCAAACTTAACTATTGACTGAAGACATACAACACTTACAGATCGGTCTTTTCTTTACGATCTCTGAGACAAATAAATCTATGAATTATTCCAATTGGTTGAGAGGTGGGGTCAGACCAATGACTATAACAACTTTTGTACTTTTCTATTATTACTTTTGAATACCAATTAATTGAATGTTATAACAAATTTGAATATATTTACTCTTCAGTGAATTTATTTCAGATTTTGAGATCGGATCGCAATTTTCAAATAAAGGATTGACGAACAGCTCTACCGATAGCACCCGACCATTGCATCTAATCCTAAATCATTCAGAAATTATTTTCAAATCAGTTTTAAGACTTGTTTTAAGATTGCTTTTAACCAAAATCTAACCATTCGTTCGCAATGTTTTGTTTGATTTGTTGCGATAATGGCGTTAAAGATAACTTTGAATCGAGTAATGGTTTCAGAAAATACAACTTTTTGAGGGATAATAAGCTTTTTAGTGACATTTAATTCACTATTTAAGAGACTATTTTTAAAAACATTTTCAGTTTGTTTACAATCGACCGCTGGTTAGTCACGTGTTTAGCATATGTTTCAAACAGCTGTCAATACATTCATTAAATTTTAATTAAGTGTTAATTTTTGACATTAGATATGATTTTCTATCACAATATGAAACAAGACTTAACTAAACCTAATTTAGTCAATCAATGGAAGTAATTATTTATAAATTGAATATTTAGGCAAACATTGAATAAAAATTTAAGTAATTTTTGTTTCAAACAAATTTAAACATTTAATTAATATAAAAAAGATAAAAGTATTAAAGATTGAAATTCTTCTCATAAGAGATGAGCCATTCCTTAAGTGTATTTCCGGCTGAAAAATGACCGATAGATCCATCCTTTTTGACGACTCGATGACAGGGAACCATTAATATGAACGGATTGTTTTTCATTGCAGTTCCAACAGCACGACTAGCTGTAGGTTTGCCCACAGAGACGGCTCCCAAATCAGAATAACTGATAGTTTTACCGAATTTCGTGCCATTCATTAAAGTCAACCAAACCTTTCGATTAAATTCAGCTTAAAATAGAAGATATTAATTATGTGATCACAAACTCGTAGTCAACTCACATCGGGTGACATTCGGGCAGAAGTCCGGCGCTGGAACTCCATTCTGTTGGCCGCTCTCGAAATAGTCTGTCAACCACTCGATTGAGTCTTTAATGAGTTTATTTTTGGAGAGAAACTCCTTGTCTTTGATATTAACTTTGATTTTGATATTTGGTTGAATAGAGGGACCGAGTCGTCCCATTCGGTGCAGACCTTTGTCACAAACAGTCACAATCATGTCACCAATCGGTGTCTCCACACAAACACTTTCGAGTTTCTCATCACATTTCTTGTCAGACATTTGTGTTTTCGGTTAAACTGAAGTCTAACTGAAGTCTTGTCTTAAGTTAAAGAGTGTTGAGTCGAGTCAATGAATGTTTGGCGCATTTATCGCAACATTATTTATAATCCGTCCCTTCTTTGGTTGCTCTCAACTGTTAGTGACTGCAACACAATGTCAGCACTGATTACACTTTAAATCTATTTAAATCCGATTCATCCAAACTAATCCGTTTTCGTGTAAAACCAGCGATGAAACTGATCCACAGATATATCGACAGAGAATCAAAAGGGTATGTCTTTTGTTCGTTAAATGTTAATAATTGGTTAAAGACAACGAAATACTTGTAATGCCGTCAATTACGTGACCACTTATAGGCATTTCATCATTTGTTAGGCTTCTGTCAAATTGACTTAATTGTCATTTTAATTATCAAAACAAAATGCGCGAAAAGCCATTCAATTATCATTTTTATCCACTTTTATAGTATATTACAAACAAATGATTTTTTTAAACACTTCTTCAGTTGGATTTGCTTTAGACAATAGTTTACCCAAACATTTGACGTATTATTTGGTTGTCAATAGTTTTGTTGTGAAAATACGTCTCTATTTGTAAACAAAACTCAATTATTATCTTTCGATCGAAAGATTTTTAATTAAATTGAATCCGATTTCAAACATTTAATCCAATTATATTGAAATCGATTCCAATTGAGTACATATTCAGCAAATAATGCGGAAGTGGTCTAAATGTTGACTAACTGTTAGAACAAATGACTTGTTGTCAATCGATTGATGGTTTCTGAAAGTCTTGAAAGGATGTTATGATAAACATATCGATAAATAAATTTGAGTTAAGTCTAAAAATGTTGAAATCAATGAAATGCAATGAATGGCGAAGTGATTGTTGTATGTCTTCGATGTACGCAATGAGACCTCACTTATGTGATGTCAGTTTCCTAACTGATGACAATCAGCGAATAGTAGGACACAGAGTGGTGTTGGCCTCAGCTCTTCAGTACTTCAATGCTATGTTCGGTTCGAATGGCGGCCATTATATCGAAAGTGGTTTACATGAGATTCATATCAAAAACATTGAGGGACTGGCACTCAATGAGATCGTCAAATGGTGTTACACCGGATGTGTGGACACCAACGCTGATAATGTCCAGCAATTGCTAAGTGGCGCCAAAATGCTTGACTGTTCTCATGTGGTCTCCATTTGCAGTCAATTCATTGAATCTCAATTACATCCGGAAAACGCTTTAGGAATATATGGTTTCGCAGAACTCTTAGGATGTCTTGATTTACAACACTTTGCTCTCAACTATATCTACAATAACTTCAAATCCATTGCCTCTCAGAGCGAGGAATTCATGCAATTGACTGCCGAAAGAGTAGCAGAACTGATATCTTCGGATTACATCGACACCTCAGACGGCGGCGAATCAATGATTCTGTCGGCACTCATGGCTTGGATCCAATACGACCGCATCGGAAGATTAAGATTCTTGCCGTCACTCATACAACACATTAGATTTCCACGATTTTCTCAGGAAAGTCTCGTCCGACTCGAAGATGAATATCCTCTTATTAAAAGTGACACCACCTGTAAAGACCTCTTAATCGAAGCCATGAAATATCACTTATGTAAGGGTCAAATCACGATTGCAAACAACCCTCGCTTTCGAAGTAGAGCACCAAAGGACAGACCCAAATGTTTAATAATAATTGGAGGTCAGGCCCCCAAAGCCATAAGAGATTGTGAATACTATGACTTCTCAGTCGATCGATGGATTGAATTGTCCACACCTTTGCCATCCAGACGATGTCGAGCGGGTCTGGCAGTCCTTAACGGCATAATCTACGCAATCGGCGGATTCAACGGTTCTTTGAGAGTCAAATCAGTCGAATGTTTTGATCCTCAGACCAATAAATGGACGGATTGTACAGCTATGGAGGCCCGACGCTCAACATTAGGTGTGGGTGTTCTAAATAACTTGATTTACGCTGTGGGGGGTTTTGACGGCTCTATTGGCTTGCAATCGGCCGAAGTCTATAATCCAACGACTCGATTCTGGCAATACATTGCTCCCATGTCAACCCGCCGGTCTTCAGTAGGTGTGGCCACTTTTAATGGCCTCCTCTATGCAGTTGGTGGTTATGATGGCGCGAGCAGACAGTGCTTGTCCTCTGTCGAGCATTTCAACCCATTATCCAATTCTTGGACTTTAATATGCGATATGTCTCAGCGCAGAAGTGGTGCCGGTGTGGGAGTACTTGAGGGTCGTCTCTATGCAATCGGTGGTCACGACGGACCCGCCGTCAGAAAGAGTGTCGAGTGCTATGACTCGGAAACTAATAGTTGGAGTCAATGCGCGGATATGATTAATGCCCGCAGAAATGCAGGGGTTGTCAGCAAAGATGGTCTTCTCTATGTCGTGGGTGGTGATGACGGACAGAATAATTTAAAATCAGTTGAAGTTTATAATCCAAGAATAAATTCTTGGAGTCTTTTACCTTTTGAGATGTCTATCGGTCGGAGTTATGCAGGGGTTGCCATCATCGATAAGAACTGGTCATGAGATTAAACTCGCCGTACATTCAATGCATTTCTCATTTATTTCTATAAAATATTTTATTTCCAAAACGCCATTTCTTTTATCGATAAATATTCCAATTCTTGTCATTTGAATTCCATTTGATTTAGTTTTTGGCTTAATTTACTCAATAAATGACAATAAATATGAAGACTCTTTTTTACTAAGCATTCAGTATTTCTTATTGAATGGTAACTGAAGAATGACCTCAAATGTCATCAAACTCTCTGTTAGTAAAGATTTGATAATTTAGAGAGAAAGTGATGTTCTCTCAAATCGGAACAAACATTCAAATTGTAATGAATATGACTTTTGAGACAATAATCGTTATTTCATTACAGGAGTGTAGTTCTGATCCCAGAGGACTCGGAGGACATGTGGCACACCTATAACATGCTACAAGAGGGTGATAGTCTTAAGGCTACGACATTTAGGAAAGTGACTCTGGAAACAGCGACTGGAACCACAGGCAGTAATCGAGTCCGGACTACATTAACCATTTGTATCGAAACCATAGAATATGACACTCAGGGCTGTATTGTTAGAGTGAAAGGTCGTAATATAGTAGAGAATAATTACGTGAAAATGGGTCAGTACCACACACTCGACATCGAACTGAATAGAAAATTTACCCTGACTAAGGCTCACTGGGATAGTATTGCTTTGGACAGACTGGAACTGGCCTGTGATCCCACTCAGAACGCTGACCTGGGTGCTGTTGTCATGAATGAAGGTGACTCCATATAAGACATTCCATTGAATTAATTGTGAAACTGATTGTCAGGTATAGCACACGTCTGTTTGGTGACCCCGAGTATGACATTAGTCAGGGCTAAAATTGATGTAAACATTCCCCGGAAGCGAAGGGGTCACTGTTCCCAACATGAAAAGGGTTTGCAAAAGTTCTTTGAATCTGTAATGCAAGCCATTCTTCGACACATGAACTTCGAGAGTAAGACAATCAATGGCTCTTCCAATAGATTTAAGTCCAATTTTAATAAATTAGTTGTCAAATGTGTTCTTCTGGCGTCGCCCGGCTTTGTGAAGGACCACTTCTATGAGTACTTATTCCAAGAGGCCATTAAAAACGACATCAAAGTCTTATTGGAGAACAGATCTAAGTTTGTGTTATGCCATTCCTCTTCGGGTTTTAAACATTCACTCAAAGGTTGGCACTCTTTTAAAGAATAATTACCTTATACATATTTTGGTTGTTTAGAAGTTCTGTCGGACCCTCTCTTACAGTCGCGTCTGTCCGACACAAAGGCTGCCTCAGAAGTAAAGGCTTTGCAGACCTTTTACACAACTCTTCAAAACGAACCGTCAAAAGCATTCTATGGCATAAAACATGTGGAAAAGGCCAACGAATATCAGGCCATCGAAACTCTTCTCATTTCTGATCAGCTTTTTCGGTAATCAATGCAGAAGTTTATTCTGTGCGGCCATTATATATATATATATATAATATAGGCGACCACTTGCACAGTATTCAATTATTTTTAAATTAAATAAACAGTTAGGCAAACCCTTATTCAAACTGATTTCTTCTGACATTTGATCACTTTTCATTAACTTTTTTGAGCAAATTGTTCCAGCTATAATATCCTTTTATACCTAAGTTTTGAGTTATTTAACTTGTAATTGATTTTGTTGAATCAGTTGTGCAAATGTTGGTCAACGGAAACGTTTCGTGGCGTTAGTCGACAGCGTTAGAGAAAGCGGCGGAGAAGTTAAGCTCTTCTCCAGTTTACACATTTCTGGAGAACGTAAGCAACTATTTTATCTTCTTTTCATTATAGTCAAGTATCAGAATATATAACTTGCTTATCTCCTTTGCCCACTGACCTATCAGGGTCACTATGAAGTTGCAATAAATTTGAATTGCTCATTGATATCCCAATAATATTTAATGGAAACACTTTGGATGTTGTTTTCATTTTATAATATTCTTTAAAAATCTGTTTAATTATTTGTCTTTTTTTTTAAATTTAAGAATTGGATCAACTGACAGGATTGGCAGCCATTCTTAGGTTTCCAATGCAAGAATTGGAGGACGAGTCACAAAGTAGTTCTGGTGATGAAGACTAATGTTGTCATTGAAATCTATAGTAATTTATTTGAGATTATATTTCCAATAAAATTATGGCTTTTAATAATCCAAAACATTTGAATTGAAGATGAGAAAGTTGTCCTGATCACAACTGGTCGGTTGACCTATAAGTAGGGTTGCAAGCGTTCAAAATTTCACAAGATTTAAGGTTAAATTTAGGCTAAATTTAGGCTAAAAGTTGTGCTTGATTTCAAGATTTAGTCTCAGGCTAAATCTTGACTAGATGGCGTCACCTAAATTTATTTTGAATAATTTTGCAAAATATGAATTTTGAAATCATGTGACTCAAAATAGGAATTCACAAAGGAGGTTTCCCAATAAAACCGTAGAGAAACTTACCTTCTTCGAAATTACTATTTTCAGCAATGGTGGCCAAAAACCCATTTTTAGAAATCTAGCCTTAAAACATGAATTGGATTAATTATGGCTCCAATCAAGTTAATTAAAATTACCGGAAATGAGCGCGTTTAAGAACAAAGTGGCTTTTTTGGTAAATATTTCTGTCAGTCATTTTTTAAATACTCTATCCTCTTAGGTTTTACCATTAAAAATGAGTCATTATTTCTTTCCTGTATCTCTTAGGGTCTCGGCCATTGTGCATCGGTCAGCGGTCCTGTTCAAAACTGGCAGTTGATTTTATAAAATGGTTTCTCCTAAGAGTGCTTTTCGTAAACATATCACTTAACTGCGATAATTCTGATTCTGACACAGAATTTATTCAATAATTGATCCAGATATTGGAAGTGAAGAATTATCTTTAATGTAATATTTTCTCTAATTTAATTCTCTTATTTCATTAAAACTCAAGATTTCAACTTTTAGTCAACATTTAGCCTAAAAGTCGAAGATTTAGCCTGAATTTAATCACCCCCTCAAGATTTAGCCTAAATCTTCATTCCTACCTATAAGTGACCAAGCTCATTGCTCTCAATTTGCCCCCACCTATAGGTGGACGTCATTTATGTTTTGTGTTTGTTTACATGAATCAGATGGTAGTCCAAAATGGCTGATGCACTGAAGAAGGCCATTAAAGCGGTCACTGAATATAACCGGCAATTAAATCAGGAGAGAAGAGAAGAGCGAAGAGTTTGTATAGATTTGCAGACCTATACCATTCATCAGCCATTAGGACTCGGTCTCAAGAATAAAAGCCTCCGCAGAAAGCGTCGAAGAATTGGCAAATTTCCGATCGCTTTGTTCCGCAACCAATATCAGGACTGGTATCTCAAATATTCACCCGAAGAACTCAAATATTTTCCCTTGAATACTGTCCTCTATGGTCCTATAAGTGATGCCAATGCTTTGCCACCACTTCTTCAGTCATCGACTGCCAGTAATTCTGATTCTGATATCGAAACCAATATATCAGATGACGAGAGTTCGTGTAGTTGTGGTCCAAACGCCACCGAAGACGTGAACGATAACGACGACAGCTCTGAAAGTGAAGACTGTAGTCCTCCACAACTGGTCAGAGAAACGAAACCCAACGCTGTCTGCAAAGTCTGTAAGGTTTTCAAAGAAGAGGATCTCCTCCATTGCTCTGATTGTGACAATAGTGGACATCCATCATGTCTTGAATTCACAGATGAAATGATAGACGCAATCCGTCTCTATCAGTGGCAATGCATGGACTGCAAGACATGTGTCCATTGCGGACAGCCTCACGACGAGGACAAAATGATGTTCTGCGACAAATGTGACAGAGGGTACCACACATTCTGTGTCGGCCTTAAGACCATACCTCATGGCCGATGGGTGTGTCTGTTGTGCGCCAATTGTGGTCAATGTGGCGCTAAAATCCCGACTCCTGTCAATCAAAAGGGCGCTCAATGGCAGCACGAAGTCATCAAAATATTGAGTCCCACCGGAGAGACAATGACCAGACATCAGGTCTTGTGTCACGCCTGCTATCGAACCAGAAAACAAAGGAATAAAAATGATTGATTCGGTCATCCCTTATATTTTATAAGATTTGAATCTTTTAATTCTTTCGATTAGTTTTATTTCCATTACTTTTTCTCCAATTATGTGAATAAAAATCATAACATTTTTTTAATCTGAAAAAACAATTTTAAACACATTTATATACAATAATAATAAAAATAATGACAAAAATTATTATTATTGTATAGAAGTAATTACAATAAGAGAATAAATACTATCAATCATTGAATATTACTAAGACTTCCTGAGGAAGAGATTTCTGGAAGCGTTGGCTATCCGTTGGAGTCTTTGCTGATGTGCTTCGAATAGAATACGATTTGATTCGTAATAAATAGGATTTGAATTTAAGTCCAATTGTGGCGAATAAGGACTCAAACCGTTGAGACAATTGTGGACACAGTTTTGCGAAGAAATTCCATTCACTGAATGACAATGACTTTGGTTTCGTTGCAATGAATTGTCTATATTTTGGACATCAAATGACTGCGATTCTAATCGATTGGTTTGTCGGCCAACAAGTTGTTCATTGATATCATGAATGCTATTGATTGAGATTAAGATCAATATTCAGGTCAAACAAAGGGAAGGACAGACCCGTTGGCCATAACAGCGATGTGCAGATTGTTCATGCGTTTGGTGACCGGCATATAATCGGTTTCTTCACTGCACTCTCGCTTCCTATCCATCAATTCAAACATCAATCCATTGACTAATCTATAAAAGTGGTACAAACCTCGAAGAGTTGGTTAAAGTCATCATTGATTTGATGATAACTCCAGTAATTAATGGGTAAAAACAGATCAAAACCAATTCAATTCAAATCTAATTAAAAGTCTAATTAATTTTCGGTCGACTAAACAAACTTCAAAATCAAAACATTTTCCAAATTTCATACAAAAGAATACAAAATTAGACAAAAAATATTTAATTTTTGTCTCCAATTCGCGATAATTACCGAAACGTATCGAATGAAAAGCTATTCAATTAAACAATTAAAATACAATTAAAACCCAATTCGAGTCAATATTATTAAAATGCGATTCAAAACCATTGGTTTGGGAAATGATATTTGGATTTGAGTCTCAAAATGTTTTTCCCTTCAAAACCAATCACTCAATGATTGCATAGTTTTGTAATTCAGATCTCAAGCAATAGAAGGCATTCAAACAGTTTTCAAATGAACTTCAATTTGATTCTGTGATTCAACTGATCAATCAGTCAATCAGTCAATTGTTTCCATTCAATTCAATTCTTAAAAATTAAACACTAATTGAAACAATTTTTTTTGAAGAAACAGTTTTCACTGTTAGCGTACTTATAGTTTATAAGTAAATTGCAGTCCAAATGCAATTAAATGCTTATTGTTTTGAATCATAATATCGATAATAGAAAATCGAATAATTCTTAAGAACTACAATTAATTTCTAATTTATTTAGTCTACGATTTAAAAATATTTTGTCCACAGTTTCTATTAACTAAAAAAGGGGTTAAAAATAAGATTAAATATTTATTGCAAAGTTCACTTAAAGTTCCCGGAATTGATTATTTTTATTCAAAGTGTATATTATGTACACTTTTGTAAAACTTTTTATCTTTCTTATTCATTCTGATTCTAATGGAATATTTAGAACCTCTTATTTGACTTCATTCATAATAACTTATTATTAGTAAGTTTTGAGTTGATTTTATTGAAACCAGAGATGGCCAATAGGGGCTTTTTTTTCTTTCTCCTAGAATAAAAATACCCCCACCCCCGCTGCTCTGGCGAGCCGACCATTTTTTAGAAAATTTTTGGTAATATCGGCCAAAATTCAGCAATTTTCACAATATGGCTGCGAAAAATCCGCCATATTGTTCTTTATTTTAAAGAATTTAACCTTTAAACTAACAGAATAGCCTTATTATAGCATTATAAAGCTAATTTACGCTTAAAACACGTGAAATAAGCCCATTAAAAAAAATGGCCGTTCCCGACGCTATTCCCGTCCAACATTTTACCCTCCACCATATCACCCCAGCACTTTTGACAAAATTCCGCCACAGACCTCCCCCCCTAAAAAATTTTCATTGACAACCTCTGATTAAAACTCATATTCGTTTTAATGATAATATTTGAATGCCACTGTTCCAAGTTTTATTTGCCCATGCAATAATGGCAAACATTTGGGAAAATCTTTTTCTCTGATAATGTCCGTTGAATTGACTCTGAGAACCACTTTTGAGATGATTCCATAATTTTTAGAGTATTTTTTAGTGAATGAACTGTTTCTTCTTCTTCATCATCTTTTTGAACACATCTTCAACATCTTTTTAAAAATACGCTCTTAATCAGGAGTATGCAATTAATCAAGGGGGATATCCTAGGTTTGAAAATTGGCTTTAGGGGGATATACTCTATCACCCATGGAAAAAGACTATTTTTTGACATTTTTTTTGTAATGGCGCCAAAAAAGTCGGCCATTTTGTCAATCATTTTTGAATTGAAATGAATTTGCACAAAATCAAAAGTAGATTTTAATGATTTGGAATTTCAACAAAGATTTTTCCGTTTTTTAGCCTTTTCGTCCGCCATTTTGAAAATATCACCTTACTAGGGTGACGGACCTTGCACACTCCGGCTTTTAATACTTCTCATTGACAGTAATTTATGATCAAGAGATGTAATAAAAGTCTGAAGTTTTGTCTATAAACCAGAGGTGGCCAAGGGGCCAACGTACTTGCCCCCTAGACAAAAATTTTGAGATTTGGCCCCACATAGCCGGAAAATATTTTGAAAAATCTAGAAAATTTTGGTAAAAATTTGGAAATTTTCGGTTATGGCGCTAAAATTTAGACACTTTTATATGTGGCGGACAGAAAATCAGTCATTTTGTTCTTTAATTTAAGGAATTTAGTATCAAACCCTTGCATCAAATACTTGCAAAATAGCCTTATTATAGCTTAAGCTAATTTACACTTATTCCCGGAAATAAGCTTATTTTAGAAGAAAAATGCCCCCCTCCCCCCTAAGGGTCTTCCAACTGGCGACCTCTGCTATAAACTATATTGTCTTTAGAATCGAAGAATTGAGATATCAGTAAGAAAGCAACTTTTAATTAAGTTCAATCAAGTTATTAGGATATGTGAGACTTGAGGCACATATTTATTTCTAAATACAATTCAAATATATTATTGTTTAAAAAATCAGATCATAGAACAGTTTTTTGTGGAATTGATGTCAAAATGTTGTTAATCGAAACAAAATGTAAATTAGACTCGAATTGGGAGAGAAATGCAAATTTCAACTATTTATCGATGTTTTCGGATTCAATGAATGCCTTCAAAGCACTTAAATTTAATTATCTGTTTGTTATGGAATGTAATTCGAGACAAATATTTGGTTCACTTATTCTTTTCTTATTTGTATTCAAAAAAACGATTAACAACTCGTCTTTTGACCCATATTTGCCTCAAAACAAACTAATTTCCAAATTTAAAAAAAAGAGTTTAAATTTAAAGTAGTGAGCAATTAAGGAGATGTGTGACCAAGGTTACCAGTGCTATCAAAACTACAATCATATGGGCTATTATAAAGTGATAATCTTGGTCAGGTAGCTGATTGCTGTACTTTGACAGTGATTGTGGCCAAAGACTGCAAGAGTCTTATTACTAGAATCTAGTCAAACCATGTAATCCACTTATTTATCATTTCATTGGTTATATAATTGTCAGTCATTTGATTAGTCGATCGAAATAAATATTATTATAGTTTTGAATATTTGTTTTCAAATGATTTATATTTGTATTAAAACTTTTTATTTGAAATTCAAAATATTTGCAAAAGAGTTCAAATAAAGTATAGATTTGTTTGGCTTTTGTATTGTTCGGACAATTATTCAATAGTGTATTTGAGGATCAGTTTGAATGTCTTGCATTTGGCATACATTAAGAGCCCAGACATCAATTCAGACCATTTATAGTCGTGTAAACATATTTGACCTCCAATTTGAAAGTTGTGAACAAATTGAGTGAATGAGTAAAGCATTCACTTATAAGGCCTGCAATTGAATCAGTGATTGGATAAAGTAGTGAACTGTTCACTAACACCATTCCATTTCTGTTCCCCAATTCATAGCTGCGAGCGATCTATGATTCAGTTCGAAAAAAGGAAGTCTAATAACTATTGCCTTATATGGTAATCGATTTGAAAGCCGACGTCAGCCCAGAACCGGTCATTTCAACCAATCATTGCTTACTTGTCATCCAAAACGTATGTCAATTGTGAACATCACTTTTGATTCCCTCTTTCAAAGCTATGTATAGTTTGTGTTAAACTCTGAAACCAGAAAACCTTTGTTTGTTGTTGTAATTGATGTATAAAATAAAGTCGATTTGATTGACTTTTTATGTGTCAAATATTTAATGAAATATCAGTTGAAGTGTTCATTCATTGCGCTGTCGATCCTCTCATTCGGGTAGTCATTCAAAGATCAGTTACCGACTCTATTGTCCACTCAATTAACATTTGATTCAGACTTTTGAATCCATTCAATTATTTTTTGGTAAGTTTTCGCTCATTTTAAGACTATTTTAATGGAAGCCATCCTTTGTTTGTCTGACAATCGATTACTTTTCTAATTAATTGATTTTTTAATTATGAATTTTGAAGCAAATCCTACTTTAATTGTTAATTAGAAGCAAACAATTGTGTTATGAAATGATTTGTAAACGATATGATATATGAATGGATGTGTTGTCAGATCTAACCTTTAATTTTGGATGAAGTCATAAATGGCTTCTATTGTTTAAAATAGTGATAGTTATCTGATCTGTTTTGTTAACAATTGTCTGGAATAGAGTTCCTGTAATTGAAGCCAAAAGCATAAAATATGTGCGACGACGACGTGGCCGCTCTTGTTATCGATAACGGTTCCGGTATGTGTAAGGCTGGCTTCGCCGGTGACGACGCCCCCCGCGCTGTCTTTCCTTCAATAGTTGGCCGACCCCGACATCAGGTCAGTACACTTGGGTTCTAATATTTACGAATGAAGTACTGATCGCCTCATTTATAGGGAGTGATGGTAGGGATGGGCCAAAAAGACTCGTATGTCGGCGATGAGGCTCAGTCTAAAAGAGGTATTCTTACACTGAAATACCCGATAGAACACGGAATTGTGACAAATTGGGACGACATGGAAAAGATATGGCACCATACCTTTTATAACGAACTCCGTGTTGCACCCGAAGAGCACCCGGTCCTATTGACTGAGGCCCCCCTCAACCCCAAAGCAAATCGAGAGAAAATGACTCAGGTTTGTATGGGTTGACTCCTTTGGCTTCCATTCACTAATATTCTGTCCGAACATTAGATTATGTTCGAAACCTTCAATACGCCGGCCATGTATGTGGCCATTCAGGCTGTCCTCTCCCTTTACGCGTCAGGCCGTACCACTGGAATAGTGTTGGATAGCGGTGACGGTGTCTCACATACCGTTCCAATATATGAAGGCTATGCTTTGCCGCACGCCATCCTTCGTCTGGATTTGGCGGGACGTGATTTAACCGATTACTTGATGAAAATCCTCACTGAAAGGGGATATTCCTTCACAACTACCGCCGAACGGGAAATCGTGAGAGACATTAAAGAAAAGCTGTGTTATGTGGCCCTCGACTTCGAGCAGGAGATGGCAACCGCCGCCTCTTCTTCTTCACTTGAAAAATCTTATGAGTTGCCCGACGGACAGGTGATAACTATCGGAAACGAACGCTTCCGTTGTCCAGAAGCTCTATTCCAACCGTCATTCCTGGGTATGGAGTCGTGCGGTATTCACGAAACGACATATAACTCGATTATGAAGTGCGACGTCGATATCCGTAAGGACTTGTACGCGAACACAGTGTTGTCGGGAGGCACGACAATGTACCCTGGCATTGCCGACCGCATGCAGAAAGAGATCACAGCACTGGCACCCAGTACTATGAAGATCAAGATTATCGCACCGCCAGAACGTAAATACTCGGTTTGGATCGGAGGCTCTATTCTGGCCTCTCTGTCGACATTCCAACAGATGTGGATCTCTAAGCAGGAGTACGACGAGTCCGGTCCCTCTATTGTCCACCGAAAGTGTTTCTAAACTGACATTCATTCCATTTGTCTTTCTATTACTCTTTTATATAAATTTGTAATTATTTTCATTTCAATGAATCGATCGCTCCTTTGATTAAGAATTCTTTAAACTAAGAATACATTCAAAGATCAAAATTTTAATTTTTGCTTTCAATTGAAAACAATCGTCAAATCGAACTCCAAAGATATGTAACGAAAAACTGAACAAAATATGGAAACCAAAGCATTGTTTTATTCATTTGTATTGAAATTAAATTCTTAATTAAATAAAAGTTTATTTCATTGAAAGCTGAATAATGTCCATCTTAAATAGAATTTCAACAAGACCAATGCAACTGCAATTTGTCATCTACAAGAGTAATTTACCAGATCCAACTCAGAACCATTCAAAAGGGAGGGTCCACTTCATATACTTATCTAGGTTACATAAATGCAAATGGGCAGACTTAATCTCAAATTACAAATCATCTTTTAAATTAAGTCAAGTACGTTTTAATAAAATTTCAAGATAGAATTTTAGGAAAAAGAGCTAGGAAAAATGAATAGAAAGCGGCATAAAAATGAATGTTGAACAAAATGATCAATGCCATTATTGCCATTATTGTCACTACTGTCGGCTCAAAATCAATTGATTTGACTTTGAAAGTGAATCATTGAGTGAATGTCAGATCTACTGAATCAGATGAGCACTAGTGTTGAGCCAATGGGAAGCACTGAATGGGTGAGGACTGGTATCAGCGCTGATGACACACACTTTACGTCATCTATTCTTTGGGTGCAATACTTGTTTGACAATATGTCTGACTCTTCACACCATTGCCTTCAGTTTGAATATGATTGTGGTCTATCTTGAGATGTGATTCTTATTTGATGACAATTTTTGATTAAATTTCACTAATATTTTGTTTTTAAGTTATTTTTATATAAAAAACAACAGAAATGAAGAAACAATTTATAAACTTCAAAGACTTCGTTCACATAAACCTCTCGCGGTTTGTATTGATTTTATGTTTGACTCAAACCTATTGCCAATTGATATCATTATATTTCTTATCGTTATTATAATTGTCTTATATATTGACTGCAATTAATATTTTATGAAATTTTTGAATTTGAATGCAAAACATAATCGTATAGTTGTTTTGTCCTCATTTCCATCTGATTTCACTCTTCATTTCTATCGTTTTAGGATTTGTTTACATTTTAGGAAATACTTTTTTGATTAATTATTTTGATTTTATTCTCAATTCTGGTCCAAACTTTGATTAACTGATCCACTTATTGCTATAAACAAATGCAGTTTGTGATAAATGACTTAAATTGCAATTCATTATCTCTTGGCGATAAATTGTACAAGTTTATATGTTATGGCTGTTCAATGTTGGACATTCATTCGACAATATTCTTCGACTAACTTTTATTATATATTGGTTTTGATGTAAAATGTTTGTACTGAAAAAAGATACTAGACACTTATATTTAGTTCTGAAAAGATTGTAAATTAATCTGTTTTATCAAATTTCCTAAAAATAATTAGTTTTTGCATTTTTCCATCGAAATGATTGGTAAATGTTTTGCACTTCAATTGAATTTGGTTTTAGATTAAGTTAACACAAAACAGATCGTTTTGATGTCAACTTTCAAGAGCTGTTCACCTCTTCGTCTGCAATGATCCGCACGACTAATGATGCGATCAATGGGTTTCCTATTGATAGCAAAGCCATTCAAATATGATTTCCGGACAAATACACTAAAATCCTGTGTCAATAGCAATCACTACCAATTTTAAGCCATTCATTTCAATATTACAATTAATTTAATCAAAAAGCAATAGCCTAACAGCCTAGGTTGGTTAACTTGATCGTTTAATTTAGCGGAGAAAAAATTGCAGCGCGTTATCAAAATGTTTCAATCATGGTTAAATTGCATTCAACAAATTTTCCCAAATCAGTGCCTATTTGTCTGCAAAACTCAATGATTTGCTTTGGATTAGAAATAATTCATTCTTTTATTCGTTAGACTCAGATTTGGTGTTCACTGGACTGACATTTCATTTGATTAACAATTTTGACATAACTTGTAATGCAATTTAACTCAAAGATTAATTATATTTCATAAGAATAATAGGAATGATATTTGAATCGAGTGTTAAATAAATAATTTTGTCGGTTCTCCTCTTTCGAAGTCATTTCGTACAATGATTTAAACAATTTTTAAATGCAATTTCCGTTTCCTTTCTATTGTTATTCAGAACATATTTGATGCTTCTTTTCAGAAGTAAATCTAATTTTAGGACTGAGTCTCGACTCAATTCAATTATTATAATCATTTCCTAACATTTTCTTGCATTTGATTATAGGGGAGAAAAAAGTGAAGTTTTGACTGAAGACTTAGTCAATGCAGAAAAAAGGGTTGACCTCATCAAACAGACCTGCACCTCCACAGAAAAGAAAATCCTTTCATGTCTCCAAACGGCTGGAAGTGGTGTCGATTCTCTTTCTGCAGAGAAACGTCTGAAAAAGATGCCACAAATGCAACTCTACCAGTCATTTACCGAATTGTCCGAACAATTGGGTGCAGACTCTGTCCTCGGGTGAGCACACATTGTTTCAATTGACTAATTGCCACAACTCTATGTCCGACCAAATCTTTGTCTCATTAATCGCATCAATGATCTCAAGTTTTTTCAACTGTTTTATCGATCAGTTTCTGAACTTATCAACAAATTTGCAATATTTAAGAAAACCATTGAATTATGTGTAAAACTAGTGCTCCTAGATATTGTTTCATAGTTATTCGATCAAGTTCATCTATACCATGAAAACAACACTAGTAGATAGTGGTAGTCTTCAGTCAGTCGTTTTTAGCTTATTATAGTTATTATAATTATTAAATATTAATCTAATGATTAATACATTTGAATAGAAGTAATAGTCGACCCTTTCATGCATTTATTTGAACCAATTTAGAGTTTTAGTCATAAAAATATAAAACATTTTTGAATTCGGTTAAAAGAATATGCATTTCTGAAAGCAAATAACTTTAAATAACAAGTAGTCAAGTGATATGATATCCTTGAAACAAAATATTGATCTGAGTCATCCATCTATTTTTACGTTTGATTGATCTAAAAATCATTAAAATATGTATATTATTATTATTCAAAATTATTTGTTTTTCTTCATTAATTCAAAAATTTTAAACAAAAGACTGAGAATTGTATTAAGCGATGAACTTATTGTTGAAACGATTATTTAGATTAACTCTAAGCGAGTGCTCCAAATTGCAAAACCTTTCGGCAAAAGAGTTGTTGAACTATGAAATGGATGTCGAAAAGCAATGTCTGAATGCGTTGACAAAAGTAATGGAAGTCGAGATTCCAGTCGTCAGTAAAGCCAAAAAACAGTTAACCAAAGCGACCACTGATATGGATAACTACCGAATCAAATATCAAACGGCTCTTAAATTATCGCAACAGAACACCGGCTCTACTGTTTCATCGGCACAAAAGGCGGAGTCTCTTAAGAAGGAATTAGAAGACTCTACTATTAAAGTGGATCAGCAAAGAGTCAGACTTTTTTCACCCTTTTTCTCAATAAATAAGATTTTAATTCCAATTTAGGACATATTCGCCGCAGAAATGTTTGCTCTTTTGAGCAATGAATCAGACTATGCGCACATTTTCCTCGATTATTTCAAAATACAAGCAAACTATCACAAAAGAATGCAAGAAATTATGGAAATATATTTACCTCTCATTGAGAGAGTCATAAGTAGGCCCCCATTTCTCCTAATCATATAATAACTAGTTTTATAACTTTCAGAAGATAACACACAAAAACCAGTGTTCGGAACAGCACTCGATGAACACTTACGAGTTAACAAAAGAGACATTTCAATAGTAATTGAGACCTGCATCGGATGGCTTCTCAATTGCCTCAACGAAGAGGGACTCTTTCGCATTCCTGGAAGCACTTCCAAAGTCAGAAAATTAAAGAATGCTTTCGACGCAGCAATTATTGAGACCGAAGAATATTGTCGCGACACCCATACCATTGCCGGAACTCTTAAGTCATATCTCAGAGAACTTCCAGAACCACTTCTTACTTATAGCTTATATAACGAGTGGATAAGTGCTGCCAAGTATTTAATTCTTTCCCCGATTGAATATATATTTAATTCTGATTAATATTTGTAACAAATGTTTGTTAGGGTTACTGACATCGACTCTCGACTCCAGTCCTTATGGAAAGTGTGTAATCGACTTCCAAAAGCAAATTTCGATAATCTCCGATATTTAGTCAAGTTTTTGACAAAACTTTCAAATAATAGCGATTCAAATAAGATGTCGTCTCAAAATTTGGCCATCGCTATCGCACCCAGTCTTATATGGCCTCAGCAGGAGAGTCAACCGTTTGAGTGAGTTGTCTGACTCTTTATCTGTTGAGAAATGAATAAATGTAATATTTCAGTCTAAACATGACGGCCGCCAATCATCATAGCCTTATTGTGGACGCACTCATTAATTATAGCGATTGGTTTTTCCCCGGAGGTACCCATCGGTCCTCTATTTCACTAATTAAATGATTTCTTGGATTTAGATATAAATTTCATATTATATTCTTTGAGTGGAGAAAGAGTTTCAAATGGAGAGAACAATGGCGACCAATATTCCAATAAATCGCAACCAATCCTTAGGTCAGCCAAAAAGCCGGCGCCACCCGTTCCCCAAAGCGTTAAACCCTTAGAAAGAACTGGTTCTCTCAATGAAAATAAATATTCTTCGGACTCTTCGGAAGCTGAGAGTCCGGCCAACAAAGAGTTTACTCCGACTAGTCTTGAGTCCAATTCTGAAATTAATTCAACAGAAAGAGTTGATTCAATGACTCACTCGTCTGTGATTTATTCGACGGCATCTCTGGACAGACCTCAAAAAAGATCGATAGACAGTCCTTTGGAGCGTCCAGTCGTTACCGATAGAAGAGTGACAAGCATTCAGTTGAGGAACAAAGTAATAGAGAAGCCTAACGTTCCGCCGCCTTCTGTGCCTAACAGAAGTTCCACCGAAAGACCGCAATCGGTCCACGAAAGACCATCTATTCCTCCGCCAGAACGACCTCAAAGGTCATGTGATAATAAAGCAAAGCAGCGGTCACTCGAAGTCCTCAATGATTGCAATTGTGTCGAAGAGAAGAACAGTGAAAATGAGTCAAATTCAAAGTCATTGTACCCCTCATTGAATGAATTCAATTCTTCTGATGCTTCCAATGAGTCCTCGAATGAGTCGAACGACAACTCATCGGTTGACTCATTGAAGACTAGACCTCTTAACGCAAACGATTGCATTGCTTTTGCCGATGACTCGGATGTTGAGGACAATAACAATGTTTCGAACAATAAAAACAAAATCGATTCGAATTACGTTCAGAAACTGAGGCAAAGTATTCCCAACCAAACTATTCCATCAAAGCCTCCCAGAGCTCAGTCACCGGCAAATTTGGCCCTCAAAATAGAGTCAGCGCTCAGTGAAGATTCAAATCAGAGCACAACTAATAATTTCAATGAATCCAATCACTTGACGCAATCGTCTGCGCCTCCACCCGTAAACCTGAGTCAATCGAGACCTCCGCGTCCTTTACCACCTAATAAGCCACGAATCGCCACATCGTCTGAAAACACACACCTTTGATAGATTTTTTAAGTTTGAAAAACGTTTCAAAATTTCTTAAGATTTTTAAATCTTAATGTCTTTCCCTTTGATTGCCTTTTTGTGCCTTTTTTTTATCAAAAATCATAGAAATGTTGACAAATAATTTGCAATCAATTTATGCAATTCTAGTCTTATTTGTAAAATATATTTGTTTTGTCGATTTTTTTATCCCAGAAGTCGACTATTTATTAATTCATTTTTAAATATTGACAAAACTTGAAAATATTTATAGAAAAAGTTTAAG
>JAQIWP010000261.1:0-30752 GCA_034695525.1 Euzetes globulus
AACATAAGCCCTCTTATCACTAAGGAGCGTGCTAAAAATTGATGCCAGTTTGAAATTTTAAAAAGTACCACTCTAAAAAAACCTAGATATTTTAATAATTAATTGAAATTTCAATTTACGGTAAGATATGAGCGAATGGTTAGTCTAAATACACCTTAAGTGTTCAGATGTTCAAGGATTCTTTTCAGAACTTTTTGATTGAAATGAGATGGGTAAAATGACCATTCACATTAAATAAGTGTTGAGCTACTAATTAGGTGGACCTCCGGATGCACCTCGGGTAGCTCTAGTAGACTTAAATAATTCACACTATTTTAATGTTAGTGGTATTTTCAAAAATTTGAGTTGATCATTTTTTTAATTAAGTTCTCCGATAGCACTTTGCATAAAGTACACAAAACCATTAAATCTCCAAGTTCATTTTTGCTAGAAACTTTTGATTTGCCGATTGAAATGATTTTAGATTTTAAGTTTTTAATATTCGACTAAAAGTCAATTAAATTGTCCCTGTTCTGCACAATAATTGTTTGAAGACTTTATTTTGCAAATTTGAAGTACTGATTGATTTAAATATTTGTCAAATAAGGCATCCAATAGGAGTGTAGTATTTTCATGCATTAATGTTTGCAAGTTATTGACAATTTGATCACTGATTTTAATAGCGATTCGAATACTCTTTGTGTCAGTCAATGGGAATGCACTTCAAAGTGATATATCGAGTGCTCTAATAGAGATTTATCGTCACTTTTCTCACACAGAATAAACTCATTCATACATTGTATTCGTCCGACAAATGTCTTATTCAATTCATAACTAAAACAACTTTTGTTTAATTAATGTTCAGCTTTCTGTAATTCATTATAATCCAATTGAAGAATTGTTTATGTTCTGGCTAAATTTCCTTGATTTATTTATCAGTTAATTTGTTTTATCAAATCAGATGTTGGGGACATTTAACTTGTTATTTGTGTATTCAATCGTATGATACTATTAATTGTAAATATATTTCCTCCTTTGAAGGATAACGTGGTTTTTGTGCAAAACTTTAATCAATAAAATCAACTTGCGTAATCCTCATTCTACGTTTTTATTTCTTTAAATTTGTTTGTGTAAACATTTTTCACCGTGGCAAAAAAACAATTGTCAATAAGTTATTGGTGAAAATGAGGTCAGTTTTAAAATTTGTTTTAATTATTTTTGTGAGTTTAAGGCTGAGTGAAGGACTGCCTCTAAAATGTAGGCTAAATATTATTTCAAATGAAATCAGCGATTCTTATGAAAAGCTCGTTGAGAATGTTTTGAATAATCATCCAATTTTGAAGTTCTTACGAATCCTGGGTGAAAAGAAAGTTCAACAGGTGAGCAAACTAATTTCCAGCATAATCCTCGATCACATAGCAATTAGCATGTACAGTAATTTTTTCGAGTTTGACATTTACTTAAACAAAATCACTACTGTGTTTGCGCGATAACAGGTAAAATGATAATAAGAGAGCAATGCTACCTTGCTAATCAATACGTTTTAATTACGAATTAAGAATTTTCACGAGCGATTTATGAACAACAAAGCGATTTATGAATTCAATTTATTTATTTTTAAAACAGCTATTTTTTATCAAGGATAGATATTTCTTCCTTAACGTACATTCTATTGATTAATCTAGAACAGGTTTAATATCAGGATGAGAGATCAGCAAAATAGCTACAGAATATCTGATCTGTGTTTGAGAACATTTTTTAAAACTACTCAAATATGCAATATATTGATAAACATATGATATAAGGGAATGGTTGGCAACTTTTATTTTAAAAGTTCAAAATTTAAACTTTTCAAACTTGCGAATCAGTGATGTGCAAGGTCAATCGCATAGAAGGGAAGTCTAGGGGTGTGGTATCCATGTTTTTCGCTATCATTAACTTTTTTTAAATACATTTAAATGGCGCAATTTTAGAATAAATTGCTTTAAACAGTTTAATTAGTAACTATTATCAAACTTATTTAATCAAGTTTAATCACATTTTCATCAAGTTATGACAATTTTTCGTCATTATTTTTTTAATTATCAATTGATTTTTAATACAAATATTTCAAAAGTCAAAATTTGGGGCTTCCAAGGCATTTAGCTGAAGGGCTGACCACCTATTTGAGCATGCCTGCTTTCAAATAATTTGATATTTTGAGAGCGCTCTGCCCGCAAATTAAATTGGAATTTTCCTTGCAATTAAATATTGGAAGTTAATGAGTTTCTAAAGCAACTGCTCATCAAATAGATTTATAAATAAACTAGATGAATGCAGATTTTTCATTAAAAAAATTCAAACATTGGTGGAGCTGAAAGATGATGCTTCAAAATTAAGAATATTAAATTTAACCTATAAAGTCATTAAATTCTTAATATAGTAGATAGACATTATCCAGTTCTTTATTAGTAACGTATCAAGTTAATAAAAAAGACGAAACTGTAAACCCTTATGTTCTTCCCTTTTTTAATTACAATGTTAGAACTGACATGAATTTGTTTAACTTAACCTTACAAAACATCAAAATGTTTAGGATCAAAATAATTTCATAAACAGAGCTTTAAATTCTTGAAATAGTAGATAATTTGTGGTTAGACGAAAATATTATTAATAATAATAATTGGCAAAAGCCTCTTGGTTTAGAGTTAGTGGGAAAATGTTGAGATTGTTTGCGATATGTTTGTTATTGAATCTGTTTATAAGTGAAAGTTTGGAAAAGCCTAATATTTCGATTAAAATCTTTTTGAAGATCTATTCGGACATAAAGAGTGGGATCGGAACTAAGTTGACGTGCGATAGTTGTGAACTTATTCTGAGCTTAGCCAAGATATCTGTTTATTCGCCATCAGAACTGCATTATATAATGAACGGAATCTGTCAATCATTTCACTTCGAAGACGAACGTGTTTGCACAGGAATGTCGGACCTGTTCGCCGGTAGCATTTACTTCATATTAAGGAATACAAATCTTACTCGGAGTGAAATATGTGCCACATTGGTTGGGGCCGACTGCATGTCACAGCCCTGTACCAAACATGACGACTGGACCATTAAATTAGAGGATAAATCAATAGCTGATCGATCAGAACAACAAACTAATGTCAAACCCATATATTCCGATCAATACTTTTCAATGAATCGACAAAAAACTTATCGCGTCCTCCAATTGTCTGATATTCACATCGACCCATTTTATGACCCGGGTGCCAGCACAGATTGCGGTGAGCCCCTTTGCTGTCGTATAACCAGCGCTGAAGGCGAAGGAAAGGCTGGTTATTGGGGTGACTATAATGGCTGTGATTCGCCTAAATATACGATCGAGCAGTTGTTAACTTACATCAACACGACTCTGGCCAATGACTACCAATATATCATTTGGACGGGAGATATGGTGGCCCACGACGTCTGGAACACCACTAAACAGACCATAATTAATGGGTCGCGTTCTCTTACATCACTGGTCAACAAATATATAGCTAATGGAAAACTTGTATTTCCTGTCATTGGAAATCACGAGGGATTACCTGTTAATCAGTCAGTATTTCCTTCATTACTTTATTTAAACACATTATGAAATCCAAATTATTAGATTTAATTCATTAATTCTATTTAAACAATCAGAACAAACAAAATAAGTTGATAAAACTAATTATCAAATGAATCTAGCTAAGGAAATGTTTTATTAACTTTGTTAATATGTACTATAAGAACCTGAGAGTGTAATTTATGACTTGAAATAAGGTTCGCTCCGCCAGAAATCACAGGCAATTTGTCAATTGGTTGGCTGTACTTTGAATTGTTTAATCAATGGTCGCAATGGATCCCTGAGCAATACGCCAATACATTCAAGGCTTACGGCTATTACGCCAATAATCTGTCACCAAAGCTCAAAGTGATTGTTTTGAACACTAATTATTGTGCGAGACTTAACTTCTGGCTCACTTATAATCCAAATGATCCGGGCAATCAATTGAAGTGGTTGGCCAATGAGTTGGCAGATGCTCAACTATCGGGACAATCTGTACATATCGTTGGTCACATTCCTCCGGACAATACTCAATGCATTCCTCAATGGGTTCACAACTATTTACGTATTGTTCAGAAATACAATCAGACAATAAAAGGCCAGTTCTTCGGACACACGCACTTCGATGAGTTTAGGATTCTTTATTCGCCTTTCAATAAGTCAGCACCAATTGGTGTCGCATACTTGGCTCCCAGTGTTACCACTTATGAGAGCGTTAACCCTGCCTTCAGGTTCTACACAATCGACTCGAGCGTAAGTAGTATTCATAAAGTCATTATTCTTCGAGTTTCACATCTTTTTAAAATTTGATGAAAAAAAATAGTACAAAATTCTTTGAAAGTGACAAAAAACAGTGTTTAGTTCGGAGGACAGACTCTGTTTGTGAGGACACACCATATTATTTTACTCCTATTATTATTCTTCTTCATAAGTCTTTCGTTAGACTTTCATAGCTTTGGAAAGAATTATTGATTTCCTTTCAAACCTATAATCAAAAAGATGTCAACTTTTAAGAAGTTTAGTTATTTAATCCAAAACTACATTACTTTAGACTTTTCTTCGATAATAGGGAAGTGTTTTGGATCACCAAAACTATTACATGAATTTAACCGAAGCTAACAAACACTATAACGCAACGAGTCTGCAATGGATTGACGAATATTCAGCCAAAGAGTCTTATAATATGTCATCTCTAGTCCCGAGTGAATGGAACTCAGTCTACCAAAGGATGAGAACTGACGGCAAATTATTCCGGGCTTATTATAACCATTACCACCGATATAGCGATGCTTTCAATGCAGAATTTGACGATAAGCACAAAAAACTCTTACTTCAAGCCATACCAGTCTATGATCCGATAGCATGCAACAAATCTTAGCAAAACCTTTTGAATACAAATTATTTTTTATTTCCAATTTCAATGATATTCACGTTTTATACGTATAAACACAAGTTTTGAATCAATTTAATACAAATGACTAAACTTTACAATGTTTTCAGTAGTTTTCAATTTCATGCATAAAATGAATTAATTTTGTTGATTAAAATATTAGCCACAAATGCAATCATAGCTTTACTCATATATCATCTTCTGTCAGACTCTCCCTGTTATTTGTCACTAAGACCACATCTAATTTAATAAAAAGTGTGTTTATATATGTAAGTGTGTGTGTGTGCGTGTGTGAGCTTGTTAAAATGAACTTTCTTAGAAAAATACAAAAGCATTTGAAGCCTTGGACTTAACGAGTTTGTACCTGATTGCAACTAAAGATTCATTTTAAGATCAGAGTTTGATAAGAAAAAACTTGAATACAATAGTTTTGGCAAAATATTCTACGGAAACTTCAATCAAGGTCAACGTTAGAATATTCTTCTTAGAACTGTCGACTCACACAAAGGACTTCCTCTTTTAGGTATCCCTAATCCGAAATATTTATTACTTGTTTATTAAGAAATAATTTATTAATAATGTGATTCAAAGGCCAAATAAATCACGAGCAAGCACATGCCAATTTTCCGTCCCATTAGTCTTTAAGAAAACAATTTCATAAGAATTCTAAACAATTATATTGGAATCAAAATGATTTCCGGAAAATATTTGAAATGTTTTTATTAATTAACTGAACGGCCATTTATTTTACCTGGAATTGTATATTCACTTCTGTCTTAACTTAAGTTTTAATGATATTTTATGGGCCGGTATTATAATGAAGCAGAACTTAAGGTCGAGTCGGGGCTGAATAGCACTTATCTCAAATTTGTGTATGAGTTTAGCGGTGGCCAAATACAGCTCCAACTCAGAAAATCGTTTGCCGGCACACATCCTATTGCCGTAACCGAATGGAAGAATAGCGAACGGATGTCTCTCTCCCTTTGGGGTCAGCCATCGTTCCGGACGATAACTGAGCGCATCGTCAAAATATTTCTCTAAACGTGAAGTAACCATCAATTGGGAACAGATTAAGGTCTAAACAAAAGATTAAATTGATTAAGGTCGGAAGTGAGAACTGAAATTGGCTCACATTTGCGGGAATATTATACCCGGAAAGGACTGTTGGTTCGGTTAAAACTCGCATAATTCCAGGCACGGGACTACTCAGACGAAAACATTCCTTAACACAAGCCTTAAGGTAAGGCATTTTGGCCAACATGTCCGCAGTCAACAGATCGCTGTCTGCCATCACATCTTTCACTTCTTGGAATAGCTTTTGCTGTACTTCCGGATTGGCGGCCAAATGATAGAACAAAAAGGAAAGGGTATTCGAAACTGTGAATATTCCGCCCGCAATGAAATCAATTATTGTTATTTTTATGTCATTCTCTGTCAGCCCTTCTGTGTTGAGCAGTGTTTGTAATACACTTTGATGTCGTTCCTCTTCATGGCCGGAATCGCTGTCATCACAATGGATAGAATTCAAGCCCTTTTGTACATATTTGGAGGCGATTTCGTAGATACAGGACTCGGACTCATCTAATTTGCGATAGGATTTGGTGGCGAATAGTTTCCAAAATGGGATTCCATAATACAATTCGTTGTAACTCTCGAACAGTTGTTGGGTTGCAGTTATCAAAAGCTGTCCGTCACCCGTCACCGTCTTATCTGTTGAAAAGCATTGCAGTCTTGAGTCCAAACACATCATACAAATCGATTCTAAGGCCAACCTATAGGTCGCGTCCGTCAAATCAATGACTATATCATTGCTTTTGTCTCTGATTTGCCACAAATAGTTAAGAAAATCATCACAGATTTCATTCTGTGCTGGAATATGATTTTGTATGACTTTTAAACTCATGAGTGCCGGAGCTAATAGTTGCCGGTGTAGAAGCCATTGGTTGCCCATCATATTGGATAAGCCGACGTTCGGATATTTGTGCTTATTCTGAGTCCTATAATAAGAGACGAAGTCATTGGGGGGTCGTATCGGACATTTGCCTTGACTTCTAAAAACGGCCTCGAAATCTTTGGGGTCGAATATATGGATAATAGGTTTTCCCCACTGATATTCTTCTTTGACAATAGGGCCATATGTTTCATACTTGTGCTGAAATGCTTCGTGCAATTGAGTCAAATCGTATCGACCGACTGTCATATCGAAAGTCATATTAAAACTTTTTATTCATAATAAGTGTTGAATAGAGAAAACTCACTGAATTTGAAGTACTGCCAACCGGTCCCTATGAACGGCAGCGACGGTTTAGGTCCTGGAATACTCTGGAAATCTTTGGGTGTCCCACACCTATCGAGTGCTATATCTGAGGCTTCGGTTGACTCAAACTTAGTTTCAGTATTCAATGACATCATTGACTTTGGATTTGTTTGATATGAAGTGAATTGTGAATGTTTTTGGCAAAACTTTTCATAACTGAACCAAAAGAACTTAAATGATAGCAATAATCATATATCGACTGAAATATAACTGTTGTTCAAAAGAAGTGCAGTTTTATTCCAATGGAAGTCAAGCTATTAAATGACTGGATTTTGGAAGAGTCCAAACCGTTTATCATAACGTCTTATGGATGGCTAACACTCTTTTAATGGTTGAGTTGAAGTCGAAATTTGCTGTTTTGTCGGTAATTCAACTTTTCTTGTGCTGATTGTTATCACATTATTTGCAAACATTAGCACCCAATAGGAGTAGTGATGCACAGCCCGACTCTCATAGGAGTCAATAGCAAGTGATACGCGAAAAATACTAACTTTGATTCCTTGCAAAAACTTGTGGAGTTCAAGGTTATAGGGAAACTGGAGGCCCAACATTTCTGGTGGCTGTTCACATCACTACAGCTGTTCAGAGGCTCAAACTATTCTCACATTTTTTTATTTGAAAATCATTGGGAAAAAGTCACAATTTTTCAACTTCTCAATCATTTCGCTAATCAATTGAGCCTCAGATCAGTGTTTAGACAAATCGATAATAAATAGAAAAATTGTGTCTAATTTATGTGAAAATTAATTGATTGGATAAGTATTTCGAAACAATTATGTCTGAAAAGCTAAATGAGTTGAATAAGTTATCAACATCTGGCAAACCTATGATTTCGTTCAATTAATCAAAACTTTTTTCTACACTAACTTTTTAACTGAATTTTTTGGAACGCTTTCAAAAATATGATTAATTAAGTGAGAAATTAAATAATTCAATAAAAAATCCCCAAACAATATCACAGCTCTAATACATTAATAACACTTTTGAGCCTTTTTAGAGACTTTTCGAATAAAATTTCAGACTATTAATCAAAATAATACTTTCACTTCATTTACTTTTATTAATTGTTCCAAAAAATTAAATATACTCTTCGATTGACATTCAAAAAAAAAACTATAGAATTAAAGGATACAAATATATACACATTTGATAGATATCTATATACATGTAAATAAATTAGTTATAAACTGATTTGAGTGACAAATAAGAGTCGATAATTAAAATAACAGAACACTTCTCACGATTTTAGGGTCAATTGAAGTGACAATTGATATAAATATGATTTCAAACCTCAGTGGTGTGAGGGGACAGTTGGGACTGACATCCAGTTAATTACAATTAGTAGTCGTCTTCGTCGTAATCGGAAAAGGTTTGTTCACCTTGTTCTAATCCAAGCAATTCTTGAATACTAAACTCTTTGCGTTTAGGCTCCTCTTCCTCTTCCTCATCATCTTCGTAATCGTCTTCTTCAATGTCTTCATTTGTGACATTAGTTTCTTGTGAATCATTTACCGAATGTGGTGTTGTCTTAGCTTTTAAGTCATTGATCCGATTCATGACTTCCGTATCATCCGATTCTTCGGATTTTCTGCGAGAAGTCGACTCTGAATCTAATGATTTCATTCTGAGTTTGTTGTAAAGGGATGTCTTTAGATTAATCAATGAAGTATTTGCACTGTTCTTAAGGGATGGAAGCCTTTTAAGAGATGGACTCTTATTTTCTGGAGGAGTGAACACATGAATGTCTTCCTTGACCACAGGTTCTGGTACTTTAAATACTGGAGTGATTGGAATCATCAGAGTCTTTTGGTCGAAGTTGGGATTCAGATTCTTGAGGACATCGTAATTGATTTTATTAGAGATTTTCTTTTCCTGCAACATCTTTTCAATGGCTTCAGAGGCACTGTTCGCTTGGATTTGTGTCTTTTTACGAGTTTTCCTCTTCTTCTTAGGTGGCATTTCACCGGATGCTTCTTTCCTTTTGCGTTCCTCTTCGTCTTTAGCTTTCTGTTCCTCTTTGACTCTCATCTCTTCTAAGAAGTCTTTGTGGACGAGAGTCCAGACTTTAGTTTTGGCTTCGATTTCATCAGAACTTAACAGATATCCATCTAATTCGCTGTCATCGATGCCCGTCAGGTCTATCTCTTCACTCTCGGCCGGACCATCCAACTCCTTTTCCTCATCCTTAGTCTCTTCCCTATGAATGACATCAGTTATGCCGAGAGAGGCGGCAGTCGGACGAAGACATTTAATACTTTCCATATACTGTTCGTAAGTATTGTCATCATTGAGGACTTCCTTAATAGTCTGAACGGTGTCGGTCAAAATAAAGCGCTCAACGGTGGCGTCTTCCGCCTTAGAAGGAGAGCCATTAGGTGTGTCCGTCTTAAGGAACTTCGCAAAAGGATTTCTTAATTTTTTGCGACTTTTCTCCAAATCGACTTCAATTAATTTTTGCAAATGACTTATTCTGGTCTGAATTTCCTCTATATTCTGCTCCTTTTCTAATTGGGACAGTTTTTGCTTACGTTTGCCGGCCTTAAAACAGGGTGGGTCCTCTTCGCTCTCCAAATCAATAGTCATAAATTCATCCAGGGTTAGATTACTGGTTGGGGTTTCACTGAATTCAGACAAACGTTTCCTAATAGTTGTTTCGCACACTTTCACTACTTTTATGATGTCTTTTATAGAACAATGGACTCCATTGAGTCGGGCGGCCACCAGAATGGCAGCGCCACACAGTCCAGAAGGTCGTCTACCATAATGCATCCAGTCCCTTTTCATGCGTTGAACCAATCGGTTTGCGGTCGAAATGACATTATTTCGGGACTTCTCAACCTCTGCGTTGTTTTTCTCGCCTTAAATATCGATTCAAATTAAGTCCAATTCCAAACCTGAGCCCAAAGTCTGAGTTATACCTAAGTTCAAGTGTTGAGCGAATCTTATTATGTAAAGACTCGGATCAATAGCCGGAATATGGAGACAAAGAGCAGCCGTCAGTCGGAGGTAAGTCCGACCCAATTCATAGACGTTGACCTGAGAAACGTCACTCAAGTCCAGCAACAAATGAGATGTGCCTTCACTTCGACAAGTGATGTAAATACAAGCGGCCACCACATGGATGTGTTTCCTTCCCTGAGTGAGTCGTCGGTTTAACGCCATTTTGTAGAAATTGAAGGCCATATCAATGAAGTGATCATTAAGTCTCAACTGATCGCACACTGTTTTGATGCGCCGCCGGGCGTTCATAAGAGTCACTTGTCTGGACTCCCGTCCGGCCCCCAGAATGCCTCCAATGCTATCGATTAGTAATTAATCAAATTTCAATTCAATGTTCAAATGAAGAAAAATATTTGTTTAAACAAATGGTGGTTTGAGGTCAGACCTGAATGACTTGAAGGCAGACTCGGCGTCATGTCTTTGGCCGATAATATGTGCCCCTCCATGAGATCCCTCTGCGAAGAGCACTTCCGAGACAATGCAGTTCTGGTCGATAACATTACCACATTTGGTACAGTAAGTGTCACCGCGACCCGCATCAAACTCAGTCTGATTTGATCCGCAGTTGACACACGTGAGTGCCGAAGACATTCTTATCTCTTATGAACAGGTTTTCGGTTCGTTTGCTTTTAAATTATTTTATTTTAAATTAGACTAAAATTGCTATCAATTAATAAATGAGTCATTGAGTAAACTCTCAGTCAAATGGTTTGTCTGATTAAACACGTGGAGGAATATGTGGCCATCAAATGAATGTTTGGATCAATTTGTTTCAATGATTTTCACTATTGCTAGTTGCTAAAATTAAATGCCAATAAATATTAGGACATGCCAATATAAATAATGGCATATAATAGACAGCAGCGCCACCAAGCACATTGTTTCAAAATTACACAACCATTATGAAATGCTCCTTTAAGAATGTCGAGTTTTCAGCAAGATTTGTTCAAAATTGCATCATTTTCAATTTAGCAACAATATATTAGTGTCAAAAGATAACTGAATGCAGGTTTAAATTGCAGTTTGAGGTCGTTTTTAAATTTTATAAAGGATTAAAACTCTGGTTTTTTAAGAGGTTTAACTTATTTTCTGGACAAAAGTTTCTTGTTAAAAATATTAAGCTTTGCAGGTTAGTGTTTTTTGGGGGGGAGGGGAGCAAGTTAATAATTGTGATATGATGGGCACTTTCCCTTAGTGGAGAAGCCAAGGGTAAAGCCCTAACAATAAAATTTAATGAATTGGGAAACTGATGAATATTTGTCTCATTTATTGTTTCAGATATGATCTGAATTACACTCAAATTTTACATCAATTGGTAATTAAATAAAATAAAATGAATAAAATTTCAGCCAATATTTGAAAACCTTTTCGATTAGAGAAATAATCCTCAAATCCAAGAGATTTGTCATTAGATTGAAGTTCAGTAAAATTTTTGGTTCAAAAATATATAAAAATCAAAGCCTTATCTCTAAATGTCTTAAACTCTCTTTCGTCTAATTAAAGGAATCAAGAAATTGGGAAAAAATGAAATACAACTTAAAACTAAACAAAGGTTTTCACTGACTTTGACTTTTAAAACACAAATTATTATAAATTATAAGAGTTTTGAATCAAGTCTTCCGTTTGTTTTCGTAATACACTTGGAATCGAATATACAGTGAATTTGTGTCAAATCTAACACCAAATGGGAAAATGGCTGTTCGACTGATGGGACAATTGCTTTGTAGAAAAAGAACAATACGAGCAATGAATTTGTGGAAAGCCTTAAAACTTTTGAGGACTGTTTCGGTCAGATTTGACAGTAATCTACTGTATATTTACATAATATGTGCGAAAATGAGATTTATTTATGGATTTTTTATAACGTACAGAATTTTCGGTACAAATAGTTGTTGTCTTAGAATCTGTTTAATCAAAAAAAAAAAAAATGTATTTTAGAATTAATTATATATTAAATTAAAACTTTATGATAGATAACACAAAAACTAAATATCAAAGCCTTGTATTAATACTCAATAATTCAATAATTTTGGAGCGGATCCGTCCCTTCCGTTTCAACACAATTTTATACAAAATTCAGAATAAAAACTAAACGAGTAAACCATTGATTGACAGACATTTGTAAATATATATATAATATAAAGAAATTACTAAAAATAAAATATAACTTAAAGAAAATTGTTGTTAAGAGTCAACAAATTGTCAAATAATTAATGGAATAATTATTAGTAAATAATTGTGGACTCAATTATCATCTTTCGTTCGTTTATACATATTTTTCTTCTTTTAACTTCAAAATAGATTTAAAGAAAAACTTTGTTAACTCTATTAATGGTATTCACAGATCAGTCGATTCAAATGCCAGCAAAGAGTCGAATTGAAGATATGTCCGCCGGAAGAATGATTTAGTTGATGAACAAGTGATTGATTGCTGTCTTCACTATTCATTATATCGATTATTAAGTTTTAAAACGTTAGGTGCTGTCAATGGTTTAGGTATTCATACGATTTGATGATTATTTGCGTCACTTTTGTTCACTTTATTTCTTTGACTATAGATTCTGGGTTTTGGTGTTTTGCTGACCAATCGATAGAAGTTTTCGGCGAACAATTCACTAATAATTAAATACATTTCCGTTCATTCATTCGATGGCTTCAAAGGCTATTCTTTTAATTGATGGCCAAATGTTTGTACAAATTTATGCGGCGATGAGTTTAATATCGAAGTCTGGGCACCGATTAGTCGTAATTGTCGTTTATATTAAGAATTAATTGTAATATTTGGTCGTCTATACTATTTGGTAGGTTTGCTAACACCGTAGGAATACACCGAAGAGGAACAGCCGCCAACAGCAGTGGCTGTCCGTCAAACAAACAAAAACGTCCGGACAAACAAAAGTTATAATTATTATAATAATATAATTATATATTAATCGACAATATTATAAGAATTGCTAATAATTGCATGAAATGGCAGATAGTTTCTGAAGTGAATGTCATAATAGATATGTTGGGCCAAAACAACAACCAATTGGTAATAAAGAGACACTACTTGTGATCAACAGCTGCAACAATATTATAGCCAACAAAAGCGGGTTTTAAATATTTAATTACTTTTCTATTATTATTATATATATATTTTGTGCCAATCATTGAGAGTATGATTCCATTGATTCGAGGAAAAGAATTTAAATTAATTAATGAAACGATGATTTTGTGGTTAAATTAATGCTATAATTAAAGTCTTCTTTCGTTACTCCAAATGATTAATGCATTTCAACGGTTTTTAAATCCTTTTTACTTTTCATTATTATAAGAGATGACTATAATTTTCAGGCCTTCCTCTAAATTATTCGTCTTCAAGCAAAATACATGACTTTGGTCGTGTCGGGATGTACTGTCACCGCACGGGTCAATGCAGTTACTGTCCGTTCGTCACCGTTAGTGCCTGAGTGATGACTCGAACTCTCGCCACTAAACCAAATTGGGACAAAAAAATTAGATATCATTTGATTGGAGAACTAATTTAAAGAACAGATATAACTGCAATAATGAGTGATGTTTGGGCTCAACACTTGTTGACAAAAATTCGATTATTACTGACTGTCAAGGATGTGCAAGTTATTTATTCAAGGACTAAGCAAGCAAAGAAAAGAAATCTCTATTATAGCAAATATTCCCACAAATGGTATTTCCATGTAATTTGATCGGTAGCTGCCCGTGCATTGACTCAGAAAAAGTTTTAAAGTGAAGCCTCACATTACCATTCAGACTAAGGAAGCGTATATATTGAGCACATATTTGGTTATAACTTTCGCACAACCCCGAGAATAAGTCATTTTAGGTCAGGAATGACGGCACAGGCAGTCAATTTCGTCACTAACTTATACTGAATTCTTGAAATGAAGTGCACTTTTCATAATGAGATGCAAATTATAACCAAAAATATGAATCAAAAATTATTAACTCATATTTTTGTCAACGAATTCGGAGAAAAGCTGTGGAACTGATCTCTGATCTAATAATTTAAGACAAAAACAGAAGTGATTTTGAAAAATAAAGTGAGAAATAAAAACAGTAATAATAGTAATAATCAGAAAAGAGTTTTTGTGAACAACTTTTGAGCTGCAAATCCATGTATGAAATGCTTTAGAATTAATCCTAAATTAAAACCTGAATTCAGTTTCTTGTGATGTGAGCCCGGAATGACTTTCAGTATCCAATTGACTGAGCCTTTAAACAGATCGGAGCAAAAAATTCATTCAATCAGTTCTTTTCGCTCAAATTGTTTGCAAATATATTCTATGCGTATATTTTTGACACAAAATTAGATTATTTTTAAACAAAAGGCAAACAAATAAATAAAAACAAATCAAAAGAAATGTTTTGTGGAAACGGAAAATGTTTTGGTTGTGAACCCAATGCGTGACTCACTCTCTCATCATTGCTTTGTTAGGCAATAGGATTGACAGACAGAAAAGAGCACAAGTAGTCGTACCTGTCGTGTTCTTTCTCCACCAAATGATATCTGGCTCTGAAAGCCACCAAATGTGCATAATATGCGGGCGCAGGGATCGACACCGAACGGGTGCAGCGCACATATGTGTGACACAACTGATAGGTCAGACATTGAAGTTCATCTGAAAGATAGAAAAGACATTCATTTAGACAAACACTGAATATTCGAGTCAATCAAATACCTGCTGAGAACTGGTTGTCGTCCCAAAGAACATGATAATGGGACGGACGACTTGTGCCCTAAAGAACAGAATAAAATCAGATCTTTCATTGGGTTGAAAGTGATTGCATACTTGAATGCCTGCGTGAGAGCACAGGTAGAAGTCGAATTCTGTGGGGTGAGTGATGCCGACGTCGACTGTAGTTCCGGCCGGAATATTACCGCTTTTGCCGATTTGTTCCCTTTTGTCGGCGCAGAAGAGCCGCGTGTGATGTCGCTTCTGGACGACTATAAAAGTGATTCCCGGCCTATAGTCGTCTTCCAGTTTCATACACGCAGATCGGACGGCCAACAACTCGTGAGCCAACACTTGATGGAACTGACCCTCAGACACACCGTCCCGATAGAAGATAATACGATTGGGCTTAAAACGGGTCGACTTATAGAATTGGATGAGTAGTTCCTTAACCATTGTGGACAAGTCGTGAATGATTTCCTGTCTGTGCTGTTGTACGCGAACTGTTGCCGCATAACGACTTGGATGGGCGTCCATAGAGCCGACTACAGCGGCAATGGAAGGCTTCTTATTATCACCAGCAGGAGGATGCGTCACATCTGCTCCCAGGAATATCACAGGCTCGTTGAACACCTTGGGCCTATCAACACACACACATTAGCCATCAATATAAAGAACAAGGAGGTCATACCTAATATTGGGCACTAGAATGTTGTTAATTCCGCCCAATTTGACGTTTATTTTCAGACAAAGGTTGGAGAGGGTTTGGGGAGATGTCTTGTTGACGTTCTTGGCCTGAACGCACTGAGTGGCCATTCCCAGGACAGTGTCGCCCACTCGCTTCACCTCTGCATAGACCGGTGTCTTTCCCGGCAATACAACTACAACGAGTTGCAGGCCTTGGAATGTCTGCTTCAAGTAGCGAAACATGGGCTCCACCTGATCCGGTCCGTTAGCGTATTTGCAGAAACAGGGCTGCCCTATGATAGGCATTCCGGCGTCGTTAGAGATCTTCTGCAACTGTTGAGTAAAGTTTCGCAATGAGTCTTCACGACATGTGCGTTGAGGAGCAAAGCAGGCAATAGCCCAGGTCCTGATCTCGACTCCTGTATGGAACTGTTTGCCCCTCATATCCCAGACTCCCTGATTGGGAATGGCCTGTTGTTTGGTGCGACCGCCGTACTGAAGCTTAGGTGGTGGCAAAACTCTGCCCTTGACTTCCATCATCAGATTACTGATGGAGAGTCCAAACTCTTTGACGTACGGGTCGTTATTGAAGTCCGCTTTGTTCACCAGATTATTGATCTCTCGTTCGCGATCGGGTGCTGACCGGGCCGTCGCTTTGATCATTGTTGAGGTCTGCATATCTGTCAATTTCTTAATACATCGCTGACCGGCCACTATATTGCATACTTCGAGCGGCAAATACGTGTGTTTGTGTTCCTGACCCACTTGCAGACAGGGCAGGTGTGGGTAACGCAGTTTCATCTTGTATTTGTCCAGGAAATATTTGGCGACAGTGCACTCAACGGTCTGCCCATTTTCCAACTGGAGAGGGAAGGACTGAAGTTGTGCCGGTCTTCTGGTAACGTTGCAGACGCGGTACTTCCTCCGCATAGACCCGCAGTGAGTGATCTCTATCTTCAGGCCTTTTATCTCTTTTGTGAATTTGACTCTTTGAGAGTCAGTCAATGGCTTCCTTTGATCGTTGATGTCTCGTATGTCCAGCACTTCACACATGAATTCGACGACAGGCTGTGCCTTATAGAATGCGGTGGCGCTCACGTCGATGTTGAGCGTCATTTTCCACTGTGACGGACGAACACTTTGATGAAAACCGAACCAAACCTCTCGTCCTCCACCCAAAGGGTGATAATAGCCGTCTGGAGACGAGAAGAATGAACGGCCGACCGGTGTGTATGTCATTGAAGGCAAGTGACGCATAACTACGTCCAGTGCTTGAATTGAGTCGAGAGGAATGGTTCGCGAATTGCCTTCCAGTGCCTCCTCCAAAGTATTTAGGCTGACCTGAGACACCCATTTGATGGCCACGCGAAACACTCTATCTTTGCCCTCTCCGGGAAGGGTTACTTCCAGTTCCACCTAAAAGACATCAATTAAAGGACTGCATAATACGAGAAGTGGACAGACCTTATCCCTTCCGATTGGGAGGTCATCGCGGGTATACATGTTTTTCCTTCCGTCAAACACCGGTTTTTGGGTTCCGAATATTTTGGAGTAAGCTTGCACCATGGTCTCTATGATCTCCCTGTTGATTTTTCGCGGACACTTGTCGGGAGTGATAGTGATGTCGTAGTGGTGAAGGAAGCCGCGGGGCATTGTTATCTGGAAGTGATTCGCCCGCAACGTAATCAGACGACCATCTGTTCCAATGTTTGGACGTCGAGGACACACGAAAAGGACTGGAGGAACCTCTAGAGCGGACGGACCAGGCACTCCGGGTACGCCAGGCATCATTGCCATCGGGGGACCAATTGGGGGTTGCTGTCCGGGAGCCATCTGCGGGGGAGCCATTGGCGTCATACCTCTCGGGCCGGGCGGTCCCGGAGCTGTCAACAGGCAAAATGTTAATCAATGCGGAAATAAAATCATTAAAGAACTGAAGTTTTAGCAGTTTTTCAGAGAACGGATGAGATAAGAGTTGTGAGGAATGGGAAAACACAGTCACTTATACACAATTGAATGCAAAAAATCAACGAAAATATCAAAATTAAGCCAAAGTTCAAAAGTAAAAGTAAAATGAAAATAATTTAGACTTAATTTTAGGCAAAATTAATTCAAATCACAAATTACTTCATTTTTAGGCCTCACTTACGGAACAGTATTTGACAGAAATACTGGTTAATGAACTGTTTTTCTTCCATAGTTTTAAAGTGAGGTAACTTTCATTTGATAACAATCATTAGATGAGTGTAAGTCATCTGAAAGTCCACTCCTTCTCCTAATTAAATATGAATTGAATTTGAATACGAGATAAGGAGATTCACTGATTTGTGATAACTATTAGCTTTGGCCCAATAAGACAATCGATTGAATGACTCCTAGTTTACTATAGGCAACAATTCATTCATATATATATAGCACTACAGACATGACTCAGACAAGAATTTCCTAAAACTAAGTCATTCTATGCAACGATTCTTGGAATCATTCAGTGATACTATTCTTTGCTTTAACTCAATGGCTTCTAATTAATTCTATTATCAATTCAGACAACAATATTGACCACAAAATAAGCCAAACATCTAAAAGCCATTTTACGATCACTTAAACCATAACATCCTTCAATTTAAGGGAAAAAATTGCATTTTCAATGAAAAGCATTTTGTAGTTTAATTTTATTCCGCTTTTGTATTCTCTATTACTAAATGAGATCTTTTTGTTCACAAAAGACAATTAGTTTCGAGCTTTTTGTCTAATAATAATCTAATTGATAGCAAACAAATGGAAAGCCATATCACATAACTCTACGGAAGATAACATATAAGGAGTGAACTAATTGTGTGACAAAGAGTTTCATCAATAGATTATAGAGGAAAGTCATTTTGAACGCTTAACTGTGGCCCCCCTTAGGCCTCAAGTTATGTAAATCAGGAGCACAGGTATGAAATTGTGTGAGAAAGTGAGGAACAATTGTTCGAGAATTGAATAAAAAACAGTGTATTCCCTCTCTGAGACAGAATATGACCGGAGTTCAGATGGGAGTGGAGTCAAGTGATGTTTGAATGCAATGACCCCATTCGCACATACATTATCGCACAGACACTATAAATACTGAGCGCTCATACCATCAATAAATTTAATTATAAAAAATAAAATCGTATTTAAATAGAATCAAAACAAATAAAATAAATGACTCGAAGACACAGTAATTGAGTGATAATTGAGTCAATTGTCTGCAAAGCACTCATTTGTCTCTCATTTGCGCCAAAATTCAGTTCACATTTAACTTAAGGAAAATCTAACCATAAATACTATCGATTAGATGTAAGGCCTCTTAAGACATATATTTAATAGTTTAGTCAATGAAACAATTGTCTGAAAGGGTTTAATGGCAGGCAATTGATAGAATCAATCGATGGTTTGTTTGAAACGATTGCAAACAAACGACCGTTGAATGAAATAAACAGAAAAAATGTGTTAAACGTTTCAATGAAGTAAACAAATAATTGAAGAAAAAGAGTTCAACTGATGGTAAATAAGAGATAATTGAGAGAAATGTGAGATATAATGGATGTGGACATACGTTGACCGCCCAATGGATACATAATGGGAAGGATGTCTTCGAATCTGAATGCGTTCGTAATGAATCAGTTAAGATGCGGACCAATCAACAAATAAATGGTTAGTTGTGGTGATCTTCGACTGTTGTTGTGTCGGACAGACAATTGTCTGAATAAGTGGCAAAATCGGAGCCAATGTATGTATGGCTTTGGACTCCGAGTTATTCAAGCGATCGCCTAAAATGGCCGACACTCCAAATACAGCACATCTGCAGACATGACAACCACTGCACTGACATCTGTTGGCATCACTTAAGGCCACTCTTTGTATACAATATTGTGTGCGCTTTCAATGTCTCCAATATTTAAGGCTTCAAACAATTGAGCTTTTCATAGGTTAGACGAAGCCATGTGACCGACAAACAAGCCATGCGTCACTTAACTTATCATTTCATCCTAATTGCCCCAATTCATTTATTTGAATTCCCCGGAACACATGCCTTTTTACAATATTTCTTCACCAAAATAACCATATTTTAGGAAATTTGAATTCTAATGTTGTAAAAAATATTATCGATTATTCTCTATTTGAAGTTTAATTTGCATTAATGTATAGGATTTGTTTGATTGGGCGAAATGGGAAACAATGTCTGCTTAAGTGCGAACTCAAAACAACAAAATTGTTTTGAAACTAAATATTTTTCAAAATAGTCACTAATTATGGGTTTATTTAAGTAATAATTAAATTATTAATTTGGAAAAAATGTCAATTAATTCAAAGGATGTATTTGTTTACAGTTTGTTAGAGTTTTCGCAGTTTTATTCAATGAATCGTTTGTCAAAAGCTTTAATTGATTTGAAATTTTTTCAATCAGTTGAAGAAAATCAAAGAACTGATCATTTGTTTAACCAATTGAACGGAAAACTCATAGAAAGAGTTTTACCAGAATTTAAGGACAATTATCACAATTACAATAAGTTATTACAAGTTTTGCTTTTGTCCAGAAACTTTCAGAACCAAATTGAATTGAGCAGAGATTTTGTGGCCAATTATGATAATAATTGGGAACAAAGTCACCACAAATGCATTAAATGGTCGTTCAGACAATTGAATCTCCTGATCGCTTCCATGGCTATGATCTCCAAATCTGACAAACAGTTCTTCGATTTGAAAACTAATGAATCATTTAAACCGAAATTTGTAGATATCTTTTACAAACTAAAAACACTTAAAGTGTTGTCATTTCTGGCGGTCGAACCGCGACTTCCAATCGAGTTGTTGTCTGTTATCATAAATGAAAGCTTCTTATGGACAGAACCGACACAACTGAGCGAAAATGTAATGCAATTGCATTCAAGACTGATCTCTCATTTCTCTAATTACGTGAAAGACAACAAATCATTTCAGACACATATGAGAGAAGACTTCTTCTTTGAGCTCAAAGAATGTCTTCGATATATTTGCACTCATTTTCATTCATTCATTGATTATTTAGTCAACGCTTTGAACAAAACTCAAATCGATTTAATTGTCGACAATTTCGGTCCAAAGCTTAAGCCTCTTTTGGAACAAACTTTTGGTGAAAACCACTATTGTGTCCACTTCTTCACCGAAACGGCTGCCAACCCTACCCTTCTCTCAAATGAAGACTTCTTATTAGAAGTGGTGTCGAAAGTCGAATAATCGACAAAAATAACTAATACTTTAATAATTATTTCTTGTCTTTCAAATTGAATTTTAAATTCAAATTTATTTTTCAAAGAATATTTTTGTTTAATTAAAAATTATTTATTCGGAAATTTTGTTATTATTTATAAGACAAAACTGCATTTAAATAAAATTAGATCCTGGTTAAGAATAAAAAGTGTTTTATTTGAATAATAGTAATAGAGATTAAATACAGGTTATTATCGGTAATACTGATATTTGGCACTAATTATAAAAATTATAAAAAAATAGTTTGCATTAAAATAGGATTTGACTGTAAATGAGATTTAGAGAACGAATGAGTTGTTTATCTGAGTTTGATTTTATAGAGTTTTAATTTAAAGCCCAACAATTCTGTGAGAACTGCAGAAAATGCCGACAAAACGACTACTTTAGTGATGTTATACAGGTATGGATTGGCGCAGAAACCACTTATTTTGTACGGACTTTCCAGTTCTTTGAGCAGATCAGCCGCCAGTTTCAGGACGTGGTTGGCTAAAGTGAGCTCTTCCTTCTTATGTGGCTTTTGTTCCAATTGTAAATACAAATTGATTTGTTCGGTGATCAGAATTGAGAGGTTTTCCCGATATTTGCGGTTAATTCTTGAGCCCAATATCATTAACCGCATTATGAAGAGGCCTAATGCCAGGTTCCAAAAGACCATTTCCCAACAGTACAGCTTAGCCGCACATATCTCCGATTCTTTGAGTAATTGGAGACAAATGAAGGTTAAAATGCAGACCGCGATCACAAAACTGCTCGAACAGATTGCGTCCACCGATCGGATTGGTCCGTGTCTGACATAAATCAAAGAATATAGAATCGATTTTTCACTCAAAAACAGTAATACCTTCTTAAGTATGAGCGAACCGAAAGCCATACTTTCAGATTTCGCACTTTATGCAGCCGAAAGTGAGGCACTTCCGACCTCTTCGCCCGATCCCTTCGTGTCAGTTGAGAGAAGTATTTTGCGTACAAAAAGCGCTTCAAATTCAAATATCAAGCAATCAGTTAACTGGTTAGAAATGAGGACAGACTCACCTGTTTGAAGGTGCGCTCAGCCACACACAACAGGAAAAAGTATAACATAGAGAGGACAGCCCTTTCAATCATTGAAATTAGGACAACGAAACGCACTCTAAATGATTAAATAAAGTTTCAATTAGAGTATAAATCGTGTTTTTGTCCAAATATTACCTCCAATTGGAGCCAAAAATACATTCGCCAATAAAATCCAAGTCAAGGGCTGGAAAATTGAGTAAATCGATAATCTCTGAGGTATTGGTCTGAGCGGCGATCGCTGAGTTGCCATTTTGCTGAATGCGGAAAAGACCCGGCAGTATGGCCAATATAAACGAGAATATGACGCCCAGAATAACGTATTCGGAGCTGTGCTTAACTGAATCCACTTTTCTTATGATCGCAGAACTTATATCAACGACTGAGAGATCAACTTTTTGACACTCGTTCTGCTGCCAAATGGCACAACTCACTGCACAGAATAGACAATTCATTATTCGAGGAACGGATAGAAGACAACGCCAGTAGTAAAGTACATTTCTATGAATCAAAGCATTTAAAATTACCTTTTGTTTCGTTAGTGTCTTCGTGACAAAACTCATTGAAAATAGTATAAAGAGGTGCCGACACCTCATCTCCAAACTCTGGATAAATAAAATACTTGGCAGTTGTAGAACCACTCGCCTCCTGTTGGCTGTCATCTTCATCAGAGCTTCCCTCGGAGTTGATTAGAGGCCAATCGAGATCTGAGGCGATTCCAATCCCCTAAACATTAAATGCATTGAAAATTTGAAATTATGAGGCGTTCCGAACAAACCGGAGTCGGAGTATTAGGAGTTGTGGGAGACATCGTTCCCTCGGAATCACATGAAGAACAGTCTCTGCGATGAGATGATGGAGGAGACAGATGGGAAAGGGTTCGCTTGCGTTTCTTGTGTTTAATGGTTTCTCTAAACTTCTTGTTTTTGGAACTTTTACTGCCCTCTGAATAGCGGCGAGTAATGAGTTCTATGTCGTCCCCGTTCTCTTCACTCGTCTTATTAGACTTTGTTTCTGAATATCGGCGCCAATTCTGGGCTCCATTAAAGTCGAGGTCGAAATCATCTGAACTGAGATCAGAGTTTCCCGCAGAAACCTTTTCGTCGATTTCTATTCGAGGTATAGTTTTCGCAAAATTTAATCTTTCGATCGAAGAGAAGCCTCGTCTTTGGCTCAAAGGCTTATTAGGAAAGACATCTGTCTTAATATCAAGACTGCCTAAACCACTCTCTTCGTCAGAGGCGGCAATTTTGGCCGTCTTTCTGACAGGGGTTTCGGCAGTTTTTTCAAGTGTTTGCTTTGATTTTCTCTTTCGTTTCTTTTTATGGATGTGCTGTGCATTTGGTGTATATTTCGAATGAAAGGATGACTGACTTTTGTTGACTAATTTAGTTCCGACTATTTGTGTGTGAATAATACCGAGTATTGTCATCATCACTATAGGCATAACCACTTCAGAAGCCGGCACTTCAGAGAACTCTTCCGAAGTGGACGACAATCCGTTTTCGAAATAAATGCGAAGCGAAATGACTTGTAATATATAGAGAACCAAAAGAAGGGCACAAATCACTGGATTTGTCTGTTCTCTCCACCAACTGAGGTAAAAAGGCAGCAGAAATACCCGGTTTATGCCATAGAATGAGGCGGAAAGCCATCCCTGTTGTGATTTGGCTTTAGTGAAGGCAGTGCCGCGAATTAGGTCCAAATCAATCAGTTCTGTCTTCACTTTTGCCACCTTTTTTGGAATGGCATTCAATCCCTTAAGCATACGTTCCTCAACAGTCTTCTCCCACTTCTGTTTGTCATACGAACCAATCTATTGATTAATTTGTTTCAAAGAGAACTCAATTAAAATGTCAGTAATTTTTGTCGACCAAAACCTATTAATGGATACTTAACTCAACTGAAAGAGAAATTTAATTCAAAGGCATTTCGATTTGAAAATCAAATTCATGGACACAATTGACACATATTTCGGTCATTTTATTCAAACAAATTGATTTTAACTTTAATTATAATCATATTTATTAATACAATGTTTTAAATCAATTATTAAAGGAAATGAATACAAATTTAAATAAAGAAATCAATGAAAAGAAAGGCTCGAAAACAAAATTTTGATTAAAAAAATCATTGAAAAGATGTGAAAAATGAATTACATGTTTAGTGGAAATGAATTAATGGAAATAATAAATACCTTTTTCTGATATGAAGACAGTATTTCATCGAATGAACGAACCATTTGTTCTGATTTATTGACTTTAATTTAAAATGAATTGCAATTAAATGCTATTAAATGTATGAATGAATTGATTTAAAGCTTTAGTCGTAAACAATATGGCATTTGTTTGACATTCAAATCATATGAATCGCTTTCAAGTGGTTTTTGAGCTCAAAATCAATACTCAGTTAATATAGGAATCGATTTAACTTTCTTTAATACTTTTAGTCGACTGAATAACTCAAATATCAATTGATTTAAAACTGATTTTATCACAAAATAATTACTTGAGTTGAAAGCACTCGAGAAGATTGAAAATGCTTTTGAGTACGCAATTGTGCTCTCAGTTATGCCATAATGCTATGCAATAATGCCCTTCAATGCCTCCAAATTCAATTTGTCATTCAAAGTACGCATATTCACAAACAGGGATGACCACGATTATTCTCATCTCACCACAATGCAAGCTTCTCTCCAACCCATACCTATACTCTCAAACCAATTATGATAAGAATCATTTTAATCATCCAATTATAAATGCTCTAGGATATTATTATTATAATATCTTAATAAGGGATATACTTTTCCTAGAAAATCAATTTGATAGCAATTTGATACTTTTATTGTAATTTGAACCAGGTTACCCCTGAAACTAATTTGATATTTGATCCTTATGTAGGAATTTGCCCATCTCTATTCTATGAGATCAAGGAATTTGGTGGCACTACCTCTGCGCCGTTACTTTTAATTGTTCTGTCCTCGAAGTGACCCCTATTTGCTGACAAATCACTTCTAACCTTTCAGAAAATTCCTAATATTATTTGCATTTCAGTTAATTAGAAGCTATTTTTAAAATAAATGAATGTTTTGGCAGAAAATGATGTTTAGATAGAATTTCAATATCATCTGTGTATATGTTAAGGTGAACATGCTTATATCAGAACAAATTGACGGTCACGGTTGCATTGAGAACTAATTTTGGAATTCATTTAAAAATAAGTGGAAAGCCATTTAATTGAATTATATAACAGGGTTATAATTAGCTCAGTTTGCAAATTCAAATTCAGTATTTATTTGGAAAAAATCAATGAAACAGTTGATTATGTTCTGGAATTTTGATGATTTTATAGTCAATACAATGGAAAACAATTCAGTATTTGTAGCCAATGTAATGCTATATCTTTAAAACTAACTAAAGTCTTGTTATCTGTCTATAGAAGTGGTGTGCAAGGACAATATTTTTTCTCTTCCAAAATATTGGTTAACAAAACTTTTAAAGGTTAAAAAATAGTATTTTGAGCGCAAAATATTTGGATTTCATATTAAATTTCGATACGAAGTCAAGAATTGTCGACAAAAATACGATAAGCTTTGAGATTATATTAAAAAAGAGTTGACTGAAAACATTACTAGAGGTCGAAAGTAAAAGTAATAACAAATACGGAATTTCCAATTGTTTTCCATTCAATTACATATAATTTAAAATTAATGAATGATGTATAGAAAATGTGATGAATTTATTAAATTAGGCCTCGATTTCACCTAAATATAGATTCTTATCACTCGAACCCGAAAGCACTGTAAATACAATTAAAGACCATTAGATAACGACAAAAAAAGATTGTGTTTACCGATGGGTTCGGTCGGATGAAAGACAACTTCATTGACAGAACCTAAATGTCCGGGAAGTTTGTAAAGAATCCTTTTATAAGTCACGTCCCAAATATAGACAAATCGATCGGCAGAGCCGGCGGTAACTTTGGTGCCGTCCGGAGCCCACGAACAGCGCAGAAGATTCTTCTCGAAATTGTGTTGATGTCCGGTCAGAGTTTTGATACATCGGTCTTGAGGTGCAAAGGGACGGATATCCCAAACGCAAACTTTAAAATTAAAGTAAATTTTGAGAATTCATTGGCATTTAAAACATGAAAACATTTAGAAATCACTTAAAACTTACGGGAATTGTCCATAGAATTAGACAAAACATAGTTTCCGTCGGGACTGAGTGAGAGGCCGGTGACAGTATCGAAATGACCGGCCATTGTGTATAAGACATCATTTTTACGCAAATCATAGACTTTCAGAACGTTTTCGATCCCAGAAAAGATAATTTGATCGGAAGTCTCATTGAATGTGATGGCAGTGATCTGATAACTGTCCTTAAAGTAGGAGACCAGTCCCCTCTTCCTTACGTCCCAAATTCTAATATTACAGTCATCGCCACCACTGCATAATAGCTGTGATCTTCGGGATGGATGACAACAGTTCACAATTGATTGATGAGCGTTCAACTTCTTAATGCGAGTCCCCGTCTGTGTGTCCCAAATCATTATTGATTTGTCAGTACTGGCACTGAATATCATGTCCCCCTCGAAAGAGTAATGCAAATCAAGTACTGCTCCTTTATGTCCAGAAAGGACAGCATAATTATCACATTCGCCATAAGTGTTCCAAAGAACTATTCATCCAATTTCAAAGAAAATAGATATCATTTTAATAATAACTCTTTGAGTAAAAAAAATTGCAATTATTTTCTGATAATTGAAGACTTTTTTGACATATAGTTTGAGAGAATGGCAGTAAAGATAGGATAAAATGAAGTCATATATAATACATACGGATATCTCTGTCAAAGCCGGACGAACACAACGTATTGCCGTTTGGATGGAATTTAACGCAATTCACTTCAGACTTGTGTCCACTCATTAGCATTATCGGTGACATCAGACTTGATGTCCGGACCACACCCTTTACCACAGATTACACAATTAGTTAATGGTTTAATCAAGTCCACTAACACATAGCTGCATTTTGAGCCTGATACAATATTCAATTTATCATGCATCAAATACCAGACCTCAGATAATATAGATTAAAACAACTGTTGTTCTGCATTAATGACCCAAAATTACTGACCGATTCACTGATGGACTGATTATTGCCGGCGACCGACAACTCATCGTTTCGTGACTTCTTGGCCGCAAACGGAACCAAAGCGTCGTTTGTCTGACGTTTGTTGGCATTGATTGGCATTATTTCAGTCAATTGTTGTTCGCTTCAAATCTGTTTATATTTTATTCAATTCTTTTTCTATTCAATTAATTATTGTTTTCGATTAAAAGCACGACTTTTACACAATTTTCAAATTCAAAACATTAGAATAAGTCAAACATTTATACCAAGAGATGGCATTATCTCTACTGCAATAACCCAGCTTAGTCCTATAATGATCGATTGTGGTAGTTGCATTTTCTGTCAATTACAATTCTAAAACGATAAACTAGATTGTTTGATGTTTTGCATTTAAATCATCTTTTATTCAAAAATTGAATTTGTAATGAATCATGATGATAAATATAACATTTAATTATTTAAATTCCATTTAAATTTAATCATATTCTAATCAATTTAAATGAGGATGAATTGTTTTGCAGGTTTATTCTGGTTCTTAATGATAATTTATTCATTTGATCAGCGAATCAGATGAGAGATCAGTAATGATGTCTTGTAAACTGAAGTAAGTACCGGTCGTAAAGCCGACGATTCCAAAAGCGATTATGAATCCATTTTTCGATGACATCCATATTCTTGAAGCCATTCCTTATCGGAATAATTATGTGATTAATGTGAATCAGATTCGTGGGATGTACTCACTTGTTCTGACCTCCCAGAATGTGATTGTATGCAATATGGGCGGAATCATAATGGCAACGGTGCTGTCATTTGAATTAATCTCAATCATTACATTTACAAACATTTTTATCTTCAAAACATGTCTTCAAATTTATAGAAATCAATTAAATGTAAAAGAGAACAATACAAACCTGCAAGAAATAGCACCAATCAATGATAGAATCAAGTCGAGTTTCGGAATGAGAATGGCCAGGGCAACTATCAAATATTCAGGAATAATGTTTAGTATTTTGATAAAATAATCTGTGAAAATCTTACATGTCAATAAGACCAGGACTGCTCGAAACAAGTAGTTTATGAAAGCCATTGTAATGCTCTTGAGTTTGAATTCTTCTAATCTGTTATGAATTAAGGGCCAAATCAGATGAATAGCGACATAGAGTTGGACGGGATATGACACAGTTATGGCTAACGCGTAGAGCAGTTGAACGCTGGTATATAGGGGTTGATTAGGCAGAGAAAGTGTGATACTGGCCGCCACTTCATCACCATATTTGAGATAACCTAAAAACCCGACGGCTGTGTAGAAAGCCATAACAACAAAGATTGCAATATTTATGACACCAAATGTTTTAGCGAAGTCTTGTCGGCATTTCATTGATCGGTATAAACCCATGGTCTGAATGAAGAAAAGGGTTTCGTTTTTATTTGTTACTAGTTTTTGGGCTAATTTTCAATCAAATCAAATAGAATTGAAGCAAATTTTGGTAATTAAGAAGACATACAACAGTTATTCCTTCGTATGTAAACATAGTTGTGCTAAAGAATTGCGGTATTTTATCGGCCAATAGCTTCCTGTCACTTATGGATCCGTTTTGGTTGACATTCGTGACTAAGTTATAAATAATTATACCAAAAGACACCAATTGTATGATATTAGCGAACATTGAAGCGATCGATAAGTGTTTAATATTTTTGATGAAACTGATCAGGATCATGAACGGAAGGATAAACAGTAAGAAATCCTGGACAGACATTGAAGAGACATTTCCGACGTCTAAGTTTATAAAAAACTGGAAGTCAAGTGTGTTTATAACTTTTGTAAATTGTTTTTCAAATAAATGTCAGAACGAATGGATTCTCACTTGTCTTAGATTTTTGGCGACGAATAGATAGTAAGCGCAACAGAAACCCATTTGTGCTAAGAATAAGAAAAATATAACTATAAAACGCGACAATTTCGAGAACCGTCTCAATCGTTTCGGCCCTTCGCTGACAGCCTTTTCTGCCAACTATTCAGAGATCAAGAAAAAAATTATCATTCAATTGATATGGAAATTTAAAAATGTTTATTTAATATATGACTGACTTCTTCGAAATCCATGGGTTCACAACTATTGTTCTTTTGGCACAAATAGTCGTTGATTTCGATTAGTTGATGGATACAAGTGTGACATAGAAGGCCGATAACAGGCGTACCGATAAATCCTATTATGATTCCCGAATAACTAGCACATTTTTGGAATTGTATAACATTAGAAATGAATTTCTAATCCTTGTTAATACCTGAAAGCTTTAGGCATTGCCAGTATCCCGGTTCCAATGTACCCTTTAAGTAGATGCATTAAAGCTTGCAAGGCTGTCGTTTGGGCCGACATTTTCACTCTAAATCGAATTGAACAAGCACAAAATATACAACTTTTGATTTTCAGTTATAGTTGAGAGATGGCTAGTGTTTGAAAAAATAAGACTCAATTGAGAGCGTATGACATATGTATAGAATTTATTTGAGAAAATATTTTATTAAAACAAGTGTTTCGCTTAGTATTATGTTTTATGTGGTGTACTCATGCAACTTTTTTGTGCTTAAATCTCTTTTGTGCCATAAAATAACAGTCATTTAATTAAATTAATTGATAAATCTTTCTATCGAGCAATAAATTAAAAATATTCCAAATAAAACTATCAAGTTTAATGAAACCCTTATCACAATAAAGTTATTTTTATTATTTTTGATTAAAATTTTATTGAATGAAAGGATAAAACCAGAGCTCTCTCGTACTATGTGTACTCGATCAAGGTAATCATACGTCAAACATGGAAGTAATATTAGTCTCAATTCTTTAGAATTTCAGCCTAAAGGATGAAAGCCTGGAAATTTCCAGCAATCAAACATTGAAGAACTTATCCTGCCTATAAAGACATTAAGTAGAAATGTTGTCGGATGACATAATTCATCTGAATTCTGTGCGCGATTTATACCATAAATTATACTTTCTTGGCATTGAGCTAGCAAATATTTAGCAGCTTCTTTAAAAATAATGGCAGACTCTTTGGGTCTATTGTGGTCTTTGACTTTGAATTATTTGCCAATTCGAAGGTCAGACCTATTTATTCAAAAAATATATTTCTTTTAAGTTTACACTTTTGTTGTCTATTCGGTAAAACTTTTTGCTGAAAAACTCTTTTTTGTGCGTATTTGTTGTCAATGGGTCGAAGTGGCTCCGGGCTAAATTACATGTCCACCAGATGTCCATTATATGGCCCTGGAGTTACTCATAGTGACCATTGAAATTATATATTCGTTACTTCTAAGCAAATACGGCATTAGTTTTCAGCTGTGCTCTACTCACACATATTCTGTACTCACTTTCACTCCAAAATTTTCTCTATTTTCTGATCAAAATTGTTGGAAATTGTTGTAAAGAATTGATCATGTACAACTTCTCATTACAAACTCAATTATATGAAAACTTAATTCAACGGCAAACAATTTTTTGAAGTAGAGGTTTGATATAATAAAGAGTTGAAATCACCATGTAATATCATTAATTGAGGTTGCTCATTATTTAATTTGAGCAGTTATTTAATAATTAATGTACTAGGGTTGTATAATTAAGGTTTGGGGAGAGAGAGAGAGAGAGAGAGAGAGAGAGAGA